>OY757913.1:86599540-86676828 GCA_963585895.1 Sepioteuthis lessoniana | reverse complement strand
GGCTAAGGGAATCTTATGGTATTTTATTTTTAGCAACAGCAGCAGCAGCCATTTTTTTTAATACCCCTTTGGCTACCAGAGTGCTCAATTCTTACGAAGAGCTTTGCATTACGCTAGGGGCGGCCAACAATTCCTTCGCCAGAGTGCTCAACCCCCTTGGGGGAGCGTCTTTGCAAAGGTATGAATTCAACTATTTTCTCTGCAGTTATGGATAAATTGTAGAGCAGACTGAACTCTTTAACCTTGGTTTGGTAATTGGTGTAGAAGCAGAAAAAACTGAATTCAGAGATTCCCTTAAAGAGATGGGCTTTGCCAGGCTATTCCTGCCCAAGATATATTAAATGTGTCATGCCCCACTGACCAAACTTGGTCATAGGATTACTCTTAGATATATGTACATATTGTTCAGATTCTCATTATTCTTCTGTGTGTATATATTTTTCTTTTGACTAGACATAGATGCTGCTTGATTATTTTTAAGTTGCACGTGTTTTTTTTGTCTTTTTTTGTTTTCCTGATGTTATTTCCCAGATATCAGTTTATAGAGTTTGCAATTTGTACGATCTTGGTTTTTTTTGCTCTAATAGAATTATAGATCTGATATAAAGATTAGAATAATATATATAGGTAAGTTGACTGACTTAAGTCGAGGGTGACTCTAAGCCTCCCTTTTCAGTAGCTACTACATTGAGGTGTTGGGGAGGGTGTTTTTTCTTTCCCAGGAATTCTGTACTTATTCGTGATTCATACCTTATAATGCTGTGTTAAGCAAGGAAGTATCAAGTACCATTTTTTTCAAGTCTTTGACATGACTTGACTTGGGTTTGAATCCAGGTCTCCCAGAGCAGTGGCGAACCCTCTAACCACTATGCTAATACGCCTCTGTGTGTGTCTATACACAGAAAAAACACACACACACACACACACACACACACACACACACACACACACACACACACACACACACACACACACACACACACGGGTCATCTGAAAAGTTCATTATGCCAATACGCCTCTGTGTGTGTCTATACACAGAAAAACACACACACACAAGGGTCATCTGAAAAGTTCATAGGCTGGCTAAGATATGCTCATGGAATGTAACCAAATGAGGTTTATTTTTCAACATTGTCCCTCTTGTAGTTCACACACTTCTTCCATTTGTGTTGCTGTGAATAAATCTCATTGGTCAAAAATGTCATCAACTGCAGATATATCATTATATGAACTTTTCAGCCCACTTCCATATATATATATATATATATATATATACATTTTGCAATTTTGATGTGGCTGACAATAATGATATACTTAAAATGGCCTAACTTAGGAGATAAAGTAATCTCCAGTAAAATTTGCTACTAAATTATAATTTTTTAGTCAACATTTGGATTTAATATAATTTTTAAATCACTCAAATTCTCAATATTACGAAGATATGAAATGCTAGTTAGAATCCTTTACTCTTTCTTAACTAGAACCTGGAATATCATTGTAAACTACTCTTACAATTGGAATGTAATGGATTCATAGATTGTCAAGTGTGTCAAATATATGTAAAATTATGTAAATTATTATAATTATTATAAATTTATGTAAAATATTATATGTAAAACTAGTGTAGACACAGTCAACAGTACATTGGTGACTGTCAGTTTCTCACCAAGTTTGATAATTGCATTGGTAAAAGAAACTAGCAGTCACCAAACACTTTTGACAGTGTCTAACTTAGATATATATTCTTTATTGTCAATATTGAACATATGTTTTTTTTATAAATATAGCTAACTACATTATTATTTATTTGTCTGTGTGTGTGTGCATATATATATATATATATATATATATATATATATACATACACTTTTATTTTTATTTTTTAAACAGCACTTTTATAGAATTGTTAAATTCTGTGTATTGAGCATACTTTATTTATAAATATAACACACTACTCTATTATTTATTTGTGTGTGTGTGTATATATATATATATATATATATATATATATAAGCACTTTTATTTTTTGAACATCACTTTTACTAAATTGTTCAATTCTGTGTGTTGGGCTCTTCTGAGAACATAACAGAAATTCATATTATGCTAACCTTGATAAATAAAACTCCATAATTGTTTAATGGTGAATAATACTTTGGTTATGTAAGTCACAAAAGGATTTTCTGTTATTTTAAACTTGACAAATAAAATGCCATAATTTAATATACAGGAAGTATTGAAGAAAATACAGAGTAACAGAATGTTTTTGATATTTTATAAGTGCACTGTAATTGTGAAATTACTTAAATATTGCTATTATAAAGCACATTTAAACTAATTACCCTGTCACTTGGGTTGAGCATATGCTGAATGCATTCTCTGCAGAATAGTAACCTCCCTTCCCCTCCCAAAGAGTGTCCTGGATATGACATTAGGCTGCAGCTGGTGGTGAGGCTCCTATTCTGGAGCTCTGAGGAATGTGGAATATCCCTTCATTGCTCTTTTACTCCCAGGTCCATTCTGACCCAGATTGCTAGTATCTATTAGGGTTTAATCTATGAGTCAAATCAATATTTTTAGTTCTGGATAGGATAGCTTTGTTAATGTTTTTTTTTTCAAATTTATTTGTTGTTATGAATAAAAATTGAAAAAACAAAAACAAACATTATTTATAAAATGATAATAGCCATATTAATAATTAATAAAATGATAATAGGTAAAGTTGTCAACTGTAGTCAAGGGCAATCCAAAGGCTCCCTTTTCAGTAGCTACTACACCGAGGTATAGGGGAGGACGCTACTCCTTTCCCTGGATTGCTCCACTTTATCCTTGATCCATACCTTGTAATGCTGAGCATTAAGCAAGGAGGTATCAAGTACCATTTTTTAAGTCTTTGGTATGACTCAACCTGGGATTGAACCCCAGTCTCCTGGACCATTGGCGAACACTATATTAATAATTAATACCCGGCTGATTATAAATTCAAATCATAAATATTGACTGACTCTCTGATATGTTATTGATGTAGATCAGGCATAAGATCAGGAAACATGAAACTTTCCTCAGTGTCTTTGAAAGACCCAATTAAAATTACCCCCCTCCACTTTCAGAGCTTTCTCGAAAAGAAAAAAAAACTTAAAAAGTCATTAAATGATTAGTAATTTTAAAAAATTCATTTTTCATTTATATTCATTAAATTTGGATTAAATTATTAAGTAAAAGTTTAAATTTAAGATTTTGTTGTAAACATACTAAAGATTTTTTGGGTA
Organism: Sepioteuthis lessoniana; assembly: GCA_963585895.1. Classification (NCBI taxonomy): domain Eukaryota; kingdom Metazoa; phylum Mollusca; class Cephalopoda; order Myopsida; family Loliginidae; genus Sepioteuthis; species Sepioteuthis lessoniana. Next base: position 86,673,562 of record OY757913.1, on the reverse strand, counting down.
GAGACTTATTAGTAGATGATCAATTTTAATGAATCTTTTAAACATAGAAGGCCTCCCCCCACATGCTATAATTCATATGTACAAGGATGACACACACACACACACTCACATACATACATACAGAAAGAAAGAAAAATGCATATAAATGGATGAGAAAAATTACGAAATAATAGTTTAGGTCCATCGACACGTTTTGACAAAATTATCTAAGATATGAAATTACGAAAATTTCATGTAGAAGGTATTTTAGGTCATCTTCATGGTGGGCATTATGAATCCAAAAATTTTCCTCATCCATTTATATATATTTTCTTTCTGTTTTCTTCCTTTTACAACATATCTGTCTGATCAAACTTCATATCTTACTCAAATATATATATAATCATTTATCTCTAAAATTCATTAATACATCTAGTTTTGTACTATGCTTACACATCACATAAGGGGAGGGATCTTTTCTTTTTACCTCTTTATAAGAACAAATTTATCCTCATTGAATTGTGCTTCTCAAGACCAATAATCTCCTTTTGTCTTTTTCCAGCATTTTTTTTTTGCCCCCTTATTTATTTGACAGACTTCATAATGACAAATCAAAAAATTCCAATAAAGTTGTTTCTTTCTCCCTATAATATTCCCAACCATTTCATTTTATAGAATTGTATTTTAATATTTCATGCCAGCAAACAACAACAAAAAAAGATAGAAAATTTTACTCAATTTTGCCACGCCTAAAAAAAAAAAAAAATTTCAAATATAAACTCAAAATTAAATCCTCTGCTGTCACTCAACAAAAGTTCTTTTCTTCTTTCACTCTTCATTCATTCATTCATTTTTTTTTTTTTTTGCTTCATTCTGTAATTAAAAATAAATTTTTTAAGAATGCTCTCTCACTTCCCTCAATTTCCTAACTGCCCTTGGTTATATACTCACCCCCTTCCAAAGTCTTTTAGGCACAAAAATCCCATCCCTTTTAAAAAAGAAATGCACAAGTTGACAAGTTCTAGGGAGAAAACTGACAAAAGAAAATGGATTCTGTGTAAAGGGAGAGAGATTTGTGATCATAAATGAAAAAAAAAAAAAAAACCCAAAAATAAAAAAAAAACAACTTTCTTTTATGGCTCTTGCAATGCCACATTCTTAAAGCTCCAAGTTGAAAGGTTCAAGAGAGATGAGTTTTATTCTAAAGACATATTTGAAAATTTTAATAAAATTCTCATCAATAATAATAATAAAAAAAAATAATACAGAGAAATTATTTCCTGCTGATTCCTTTTAATAGTTTCATGCCAGTTGAAACAAGAATTTTGGTATAATTGTTTCTTGGGAATATTTACAAGAAAAATTTTTAAGTGGGTAAACATGTCGAATATGCAAATAAATTCTAAATCATTTTGATGGATTCTGTCCTTAAGACAAATTTGAAATGGGAAGAATGATAAAATTTAAAAAAAAAAGAATATCTAATAATATCCATAAAATGGATTATAGTAATAATAGATAAATGATTATTCTAATTATTTCTCAGGTGAGTCAAAAATTTTGCAATATCTGCTAGTTTCCAGAATAAACTCATGGAACATGAAGGAATTGAACTTATACCACATCCTGCAAATAGTTTGGACCTAGCTCTCTCAGACTGATACTTGTTCCAAACCATGGCTCATTTCCTGCTCTTGCAGTACTTCAATAAACAATAGGAGGTAAAAGTTTCGGTGAAAGATTTCTTCACCTTGAAGGATAAGAACTGGTACAAAGGTTGCTTCAGACAGTACAACACAATGGCCTGTATTTTGAATGCAAAACTGCTTTTGTTATAACTTGAACAATAAAGCAAATAAGTTTCCAAAATATTTCAAAACTTTTGACTCACCTTATAACCTAAAGAAAAGAAATCTTAAAACTAGGTGATGATAATAAATATCTTTGTTAACATGAATATACATTACTGATTTTTTAAAAGTAAAATTTGAAAAAAAATGTTATTAAATTAGACCTGTGAACCCATTGAATTCCTATTGTAACAACTGTCCATAATATTGATGCTTTTATTTTGGAAGAAGTGAAGGGTTTTAATTAGCCTTTCATAGTTATATGATAATTTGAAAGATTAAAAATGGTGTTCAGTGTGAATACAGATGCTATGAAATAATCATTCAGGTGCAAATTGGAGTGGAAATTGTTTTACTAAGATCCTTTTTAAGTATATTGCTCTAATAAGAATCTTGCTATAATGTGCCATTTTTGTTGAGTTATGGTTGCACACGCAATGAAAATTTTGATAATAGATAAGTGATAACAAGAATAATAATAAAGTAATAGTAGTTGAATTGTGATGGTAATAAAAATTGAATTATTTTCTGCTTTTTTTGCTTCATTATTCATTCAGTTCATAGTAGTCTAGTTTTACCAACAAACTTTCATCTACCTTATCTCAAACCAACTAAATAGCATGTCAATATTCTATAGGATACAGGAAGATTTTTTTTAATATTTGTTCTTTTTGGTGAACATTCTCAGATACTGAAAATCAATTTCTTTAGCTTACCTTTCATTAATGTTTTTTTTTTTTTTGTAAACTTTATATCCTTATATAAAAAGTATAAGAACCTTGAAATCAAACATTACAAAATTATTGCCAGAATAAAAATTCATAACGCATCATTACTAGAAAGTTGTGATTACAACAAAAAATTATATGAAGAGGTTGCATTTTGATCTGATATTCTCACAATGTGACAAAACTAACAATGTCTAGTGGTATCTTTAAGTTATTACTGGAGTTAGCGGTAATTATGCCTAGCCTCCTGAAACCCTGCTTGATCTCAGTTATCATAACTATATATTTTTTAAGCAGTGTTTATATATTTTATTATCTAAAATAGTTATCTCTAGTTTTAGCTGTATCTTCAGTATATTGATTGATTGATTTTTAACTGCATGTGAACTTGTCACAACTTATTTTATGCTAGAAGTGAGGGAATCGCATTCATATTTACATTTTTGTGCAATTTTTTTCTTTTCCTTTTCTTTTTTTTTCTCATGGTCCTATCAAGTATGAATTATTTTTAAACATAAATGCCTGGAAGTAATGGTAATAAAGGGGTACTTCACACTTTATGATCTCCAAAACAGGAATCTCACCATCAGATAAAACTTAGTGTCTTACTCATGACACCTGTATCCTCAAATGTAGTATTGAGGCCCATCCTAAAATGCTGATTCACATGAAGCTAAAGTAATGGATGTTAAGGGTATATTATTTAGATATTAGACCTGCTTGGCCATAGAATCATTGAGCAATTTTTATGCACTTTTCTTATTTGTATTTTTCTTTTCTTTTAATGTTATATACAAAGCTTGTTTTAGTCTTGCACAGAGTTAAATGATGAAAAATAGCAAGGTAGAAACTCCTTTGAAAATCAGCATTTAAAGACCTGGTTTTTACCTGAACTCAATTTTCTCTGACTTCCTCATCTCAAACTAATCAAATAGATAACCTGTTCAAACAGACAATGGTATTTATTCAATTCATCATAACAATAATGGCTACCTTTGTCATTTAATCACTCTACAAATTTATTAGTTATTGGTACTGGCACTTCAACCTTGATTGGCCTGGACCTTCATTTCATGGTTTATCTTCTATTTATGCCTATTCACCAGTATTTGCCATTTTTCTTTTGTTTATTTTCATATTTGAATAATTTCTTGCTCCTTGCTCACTTTATTTTAGGCAAATTGAATTTCAGTGTTATATTTTAAGTTACTATAATGTTTTTTCAAAATTTTATTTGTCTATCTTTCTGATACAAAATGAGGAGTTCTTGTGGAATCATGGCTAATGTGCTGGACTGGAACATTGTAAGTGAGCTAGTTTGAACTCCTTTCACGTTATTATGTTCACTTTCAAACTAATACTCTTGGAAAAGGAATGACTACTCTTACTCCCCCCCCCCCCGTGTCCTCCTGGTGTAATGGTTAAAGCGATGGACTGTGGAATCGTAATAAGCGAGTTCGTACTCCAGTCGCGCTATTACGTTCACTTTCGGGCAAATACCCTTGGGAAAGGTATTAACCCTCTTATCCTCCCAGCTATGGGTTAAATAGTACCACTACTGTTCTAGGAGAATGGTTTGGCATTAAATAACCTACAAAGGTTGATATGCCATTAAACAAAGAAACCTAACCCAACCCAACCCAACCCTCTTACTCCCCCCACAACTAGGTGTTAAATAGTACCACTACTGTTTTACTAAAAGGATAGCTTTAGCATTAAATAAACCTAAGAAGGTTATTATGCCATTAAACAAAAACAAAAAAAAAACAAAGCAAAATGTGATATTTTCTGTATTTAGTATGGAGCTCCCATATCTTCAGGTAATTGATAAAATCATAGACATTTAAAAATGTATTGACTTTTTTTAATTCTTTGGTTTTCCAAAGTATAATGTCATGAAAGTGCTTTAAAGTTTTTTCCTATCTTTCTGGACCAGCCTCTTCTCTTTTCTCTCTTTTTTTTTTAAATACTGGAGGAGTCCGTGAAATAACTTTCATATCTCAAGCAACTCCTGTATAAAACTAGTATATATACAGCTAACTACATATCAATTTTTTAAAAAAGTTATGTGTATCATAATCTAAAATAATTATCAATATTCATCCTATAGGGTACAGGGAGATAGTTTTCTACATATCTGTTCATTTTGGTGAACATGATAAAGAACTCGGTACCATATTTATTACATATATATATAATTTGTAAACATATTTTGTTGATAATATTCTTAAATGAGCCTGAGCTCTTTTTTGCATATGGTTAAGTTACTTCAAGTCACAATTTAATATCAGTCATTTGTTTGCACAGTTTGTTCTATTTGACCCATTGATAGGACCCTATCAGGTGCTACCACTCCAGGTCAGAGTAGACCTGGGTGCAATGGAAATAAAAGGGTACTCCACATTCCCCATATCTCCAAGTCTAGAGTCTTGCCATCAGATGGTTTAGTGTCATATCCATGACACTCATTGGGAGGGTCTTACTCATCTGCAGAGGTGCAGTCAGTGTATTCTACACCCCCAGCCGACTGGGCAACTTGGATAGAGGAGTCCTTATGTTGTAGTGGCTAACATGCTAGACTATGACATTATAGTAAGTGAGTTCAAACCCCAGTAGCACTATTACATTCACTTTATGGACTAATACCCTTGGGATAAGTATAAATCCCCTTATCTCTTCATTTATGGGTTCAATTGTACCACTATTGTTCTTTTACAAGGATAGCTTTGCTATTAAATAACCCATGAAGGTTGATATGCCATTAAACCAAACCAAATATGCCTGAAGAAGATTGTAGAATAAATTAACTGAAATGTGATATCAGCATAAACAACAGAAAAATGAATTCTCTGAATGAATTTTTGCATTGCTGATGATTCTTCTCAAAATTAAAATATCTATATGTCACTAAGATGGCATAAAAGGTCATCTAGTAAAATCTTAACAAAACAATGCAGATACTTGTCCAAATAATTAATGGAATAATGATAATACTTAATTTCAGATTATAAGATAATATTCACATTGCTCTTATGATAAAGTGGATTTTGTTCAATAAATTAAGTGGATTTTGTCTCAGGAATTGGTAACAGTAAGCCTTTTTTTACTGTTACACCTTTTTCAAGGAAATCAATAGTAATGAATCCTTTCATGTTCAGGAACACTGTCAGCATGATCTTCTTTACTGATTACTGTGCCTGTAACTTTTTCTTTACCTGAGAGTCAGTGTGTTTTCACTCCCATGGACTGTCTTTTTGACTTGGGCTCATTGGAGCAAACCCATGTTTTGCCCATTTGTAATCTTTTTTTTTTTTTTTTATCAAATTTTTTAAAAGTAAAACAGGCTTTTTTGTACACATTACTCATTCTTCCATAAATTTCACTTGGTTTGCACTTTGCAGCCACCAAATATTTGATGACAGACTTCTGTTCTAGTCTGGAACACTCTGTTTGATTTGTTGGTATTTTGAATAGCCTCGAAACATATTTTTTAATATAGACCAGTTTCAAACAATGCAGAATTTAGATTTATGGAAAAAATTTTTGAAAAAAAAAAAAATTTTTTTTGCTTTAAAAAAAAATTTGTCTTCTTTATTGAATGACCCTTATATAAATAAATTGTAACTCAGTAAACATTTCCCTAGAGCAATAAACTTAAAATACTCTGAGAATAAAGCCATTTCCAGTCCCATTTGCAACTGAATGATTATTTCTGTATTAAATTAACCAAATTCTCAATATAACAAATATAACTATAAAATTCTAATGAGAACCTTTCACCCCATCTTAAATAGAAGCATTAATATCATCATGGACTGTCACTACAGATTCATAACTTTGCTTGTTAGGATACAAAAGGCCTGTATTTGTGATGAATAAAAGTCTATCGTTATTAACTTGGTATTTTTAGAATAGGAGAATATGGAAACTTATCAAGATATATTCATATGAGATTTTTTAAAAAAAGTGTATAATTTTCAAGGATTCATTCTTATATGTATCTTTGGATGAATTTTAGAGCATTCAAAAACTTTTTGGATTTCCCATTGGCAAATACTGTTTTTTGGTACTTGGCATAAAGTGCAAGGCAATTAAGAATATATTATAATCATGTTTGGGAGTCCGTTTAAAATTAGGGATGTTTTTCATTTGGGAGAAACCTGGAGGCAGCAAAAAATTAAGTTGCACAAACAGTTAAAAAAGCAGTGCACACATAGGAACACATTAAAGTGGAAATGTATACATACATACATATATACATACGTATATATAATCCTATATTTGTGCAGGGCACATGCATGTACATTGTGAGGAGAAAAGATAAGTTACTTAGCTTCTAAACAAGCAGCTAATTTTTGAATAGATAGGAAACTGCTTGTAACTTTGTTACCATTTGAAAATATCCAGACCATGTAATTGACTTTGTACCCTCTGTTTATCTCTGTTAGATAAACAAATATATTTTTCATCTTCTGGCTATGGATGTGGGCTGGGGAGGGTGTAGAAAAAGTAAACTTTTTCTATTTACATACCACTCCCTTTCTCTCATTCTACCCCCAATTCCTAAGCTTTAATTGACTCAATATGGATGAGTGTGTGGTTGGTGATATAGGTGAGGGGGGCACATTTGTAGATGTAAATTTTAGTGGTTGGTGTGTGTGTTTCTGAACCTTTTTGAGGGCTCATGCAAGTCTTGTATAGCTTAATAGCATTTCTTATATATTTAAATGTGTATCAAAGACTTTATAGTAACAGCAGTGAATTATTCTAATGGGGCAGCAGTGGTTGTTGCACTGATAATAGTAACAATAATAATCTACTTATAATAGATTGTTTTGAAAATAATGGCTGTTTTCACATTTAAATGTGTAATAAAAATGGCCATTATTTTCTAAACAATCTGACACACACACACACACACACACACACACACACACACACACACACACACACACACACACACACACACACACACACACACACACACACACACACACACCTTTTTTTGCTGCTGTTTTTATCTTTATTAATATATTATATGATAAAGTAAAGCTGGCGACCGTAATAGAGTGTGACCAGAAGGCTCCCTTTTCAATAGCTACTACACCGAAGTGTAAGGGAAGGGTGCTACTCCTTTTCCTGGATTGCTCCACCTTACCCTTGATATGTACCTTATATTGCTGAGTGTTAAGCAATGAGGTATCAAACACCATTTTTAAAGTCTTTGGTATGATACGACCTGGGATTGAAACCAGGTCTCCCGGACCATTGGCGAACACTCTACCCACAAGGCCAATGAGCCGGATATATTATATATAAAATATATAATTTTCATTCAATGAATGGTATATTATGTTACCAGTTCATTTTTTTTTCAATTCTTTTGTAGTATATCAAGTGTTTAAAAATCTATGTTAAACTTTTTTCCTGATTATGATCTATGGTTTGAACTAGTTGGGAACAATCAAAAAATTAATAACTTACAAAGAAATATTCCTATTTGTCATCACTTTCATTCATATGTGTATATGTGGTTTGTTGGGTTATTAAATGCCGGAGTCAGTCTTTTAAAAATCATTTGTATATCTATTTTTTTGCAAGTTACTAATCGAAAATAATTTGTAGACAATTGTAGTTTTAAGTAACAAATAATTTGCACACACTTATAAGCTTTCAAATATTTCTGTTTGCTATGAATAATTTTTAGGCAATTTTATGGTTTCAAGTTAACATTTCTCTATAACAATACTACTACTACTACAACAAATGATAATAATGATAATAATTTTTTTGCACACTGTTACATGTTACATTCCTTCATTAAAATTACAGCCAAGTTCACTCTGACTTGAAGTGGTAGTACCTGCTAAGGAACCATCTATGGGTCAAATAGATCTGGGCTAAAACTATTAATATAAGATAGGCCCAGATCTATTTGACCCATAGATGGTTCCTTAGCAGGTACTACCCCTCCAAGTCAGAGTGAACCTGGCTGTAATTTTAATGAAGGAGTACTCCATATTCCCCAGAGTTTCAGAACTGGATCCTCATTACTGGATGCAGTTTAGTGTCAGACTCGGAACACCTCTTTTTGTGGAGATGGTCTAATTCCTCTGCCCAGGGTGGAGTTAGTATATGCTAGTAATGATACTAATTGAAATAGAGCAGATACATCTAAACTTAGCAGAAGATGTGATTTTAATGAATCAGTTGTTTAAAATTTTTGTTTTTGATATTTTTCTTAATGGAATTTATCATTAAAATTAATTTCTAACAATTATTTTACAGCTTAATTCAGTAAAAGCTGTGTTTTTGTAATTTGGTTGTGTTTTATGGCTCATCAAACCTTGTAGGTTATTTAATGCTAAATCCTGTTTATACATGTATATATTAAATATGATTTGTAAACGAATAATTTATAGGTGACAATTTTCAAATGAGCTTGAACTCATTTGTTTGCCCACAGTTAAATTGTTTCAAGTATTGCTATCTAACACTAATAGTTTTATTTTCACACAGTTAAATGGTTTTAAGTATAGCAAATCATTAAACAGTTCTCTTTGACCAATATATGGGACCCCAACAGATACTAGCACTTCAGGCTGTGATGGACCTGGCAGTAATGGCAATGAAGAGGTACTCTACATTTCCCAGAGCACTAGGACTGAAGCCTTACCATCAGGTGGTTTAGTGTCATATCCAGGACGCTTGCTGGTGGTGGGGTTACCCCTCTGCAGAGATGCTGCCCTAGATGGCTGAGCTATTGTAATTTGTGTATATTGTTCAAGAACCGCTGTCTGTAGTTCTGAGATGAAATGTTTTTATTATTTTATATATAATTTAGAGTATCTTGTTAAATACTAAGCTTACCTTAGTTGTGTGTGCTGGCCTCAGGTTGCTTACAGTATTTGTTATTCAAAGACATGCTTGTTATGCAATGATTATTGTTGTAGGAAATGGACATGATGAACTGAGTTCAAATCCTGGTCAAGACTGCTTGCATTTCACTTAGTGCCAATATCCTTTGGAAAAGTATGAATCCAATAATTCTTCCTCGAGTTATGGATAAGTTGTTGGGCAGACTAAGCTCTCTAACCCAGGTATGGCAACCAGTCTAGGAGAAGGAAAACTCTGAATTTAAACCTGTTGAACTCCACTTAAAAATTGATCTTGTGTTGCATCCTGCTCGTGCGGAGGGGTTGGTAAATATATACTTGCTATTCAAAGTAGTAACTTTTCCTTGAGTATTTTTTCATATTTCAGAAAATATTGTATCTGCCTTCCTCAGATGCATGTTTGCTCTGTTAGTGGGATTTAGAATCTGCTGACTTTCTCCTGCAATAGATTAACCTCTGGCTTATTGTCTTCTCTAACCCGGAGTAGTAGTATTTGTTTTGGTCCCATATATTGGTCAATCATTTGCTGTACTTGAAACCATTTAACTATGGGTTAAATAGGTCTCTTTGAAAGTTATTTGTATTGGATAGGAATACTTGAAACCATACAATGTATGCAAAAATGTTATATAACTACACAGCTCTGTAGAGCAAGGAGCCACCCCTTCATTGCTACTACTCCTAGCCCCACTCTGACTCTACTGAGTTGTAGTACCTGTTATGGTTCCATCTATGAGTCACATAAATCTACTTAAAAATCATTCATATTTGATCAAACCACCTGTGACCCCCACCCCCTAAAAAAACTCTTTAAAAAACACGAAAAAATATGAATGTACAATGGATGTGATCCCTAAACCTCTTGGCATAAAATATCTCAAGATAAGTTGACATGTCATTTCAATCAATCAACCGAGTACGTGTTTTTTTTTTTTGTTTTTTTTTATATTATAAAATCACTTCTTATACCTTCCCAATGAATCTAGTGGTAAGGTCTTGAACTAGAAAACCCCCCCCGAACAAACCCTGTTTACTGTATTCATTTATCAACCCTTCATTAACTTATTTTTGCTAAAATAAAGATAAAACATCAAGTTGAAGGTACTCACATATATAATTCCTCTCATAAAGTTCAATAATTGTTGCATGAATTTTAAATATCTTTAAGTTTTTGTACATCATTTTTGCAATACTTATGTCATTTGATAGCTAAAGATTTATTTTCATGTGCTGAAAATACTTATGAAAGACAGTTTAAAATGGAAGCATAGAAGCATTGAATAAACAAAAAAGTAGACAAGAATTGATGCATTTCTTTTTATAGTTTGCTTATATTTGTTTTGTTGCCATTACTAAGGGATATATGGTCCTAACATTCCTAAAATGTAACTAATACCAGTTTCTTTGCTGTTATAGTTGATGAACACTTAGTCAAGTGAAGATCATAGTTCTATAATATCAACTCACCAAGAATATTAGATTAAATTGTAAGTTGTGATGAGTTATAGAAATAAGTAATGCTGGTTCTAATAGAAGTAAAAGGAAGAGGTAGTCATAGTGGTAATAAAAAGATTAAAAGAAAATAGATTTGAGTGGAAAAAAATCCTTGCTAACAACTTTTGGGATTGGAAAAGAAAAAAGAAATGAAAGAGATTAAGAACAGCATTTTGGAGACAAAATTGTTTATTTGCTTTTTTTGTTTTGTTTTATTTAAAGGAAAGAAGTTGAATAAAAGACTCTGAATTTTACTTTTGCTGAGGCTGGTGTATTTCTGAGTCTGATTAAGGGAAACAGTTTAAACAGATCCTCTTTCTAGCCTGGAGTCAGACTTGTCTTTCTTACCCTACTTGTATAAGGTGCAGGTGACAAACAAAATTCTGATTAGATACATAGACATATACACATGACAGAGCCACATACATTCACTCAAGAATAACACACACACACACACACACACACACACACACACAATTCAATTAACAAATCATTGAGAATTTATACACTGACTTCACACCTAAATTTCTTGGAAATTCAATTTCTCGTTCAGTTTACTGACATGGCATCTACTCAATGAAAATCTTGAATCACTGAATTAGATGCTTCATTGCTATAAGTTATGAATACAATAAAGTATTATACAGAGTGGCTGCATTTTGATCTGACATTCCCATGATGTGATGAAAAACCAACAAAGTTTGGTGTTATTGTAAGATTCTGCTGAGATGGTTTGGGTAAGTGATAAAGGTGCTATGGCTTTGAAACCATCCCTAACTCGAGTCATCATTTGATGAAGACTTTGTTGGGTACACTGCTGTTTTTCTTTTCTTTTTGTGTGTGTGTGTATGTGTGCGCACGTGTATGTGTGCATATATATAAAAAGTCTAGCACAGTGCTTAATATGGAAGTAGAAAGTTGGAGAGAGTAGATATGGTTTTTCAAATCCTGGTTTTTACCTGACCTCAAATATTGTAACTAGTGAGACTGTGCAACTAAATCAGTCACCATGCCGAACCTCTTTGTATGTGTCTACACACACACACACACACACACACACACACACACACACACACTCACACAGTTGTGTTCCTTTCCTTGCCATGCTGATCCATATGTACACTCAGATGTATGCATATTTATACAAACCTCCCAAGAGCTATAACTTCTGAGGATTTTTTTTTCTCTTCACAAACCAAAAGTCAACATTTTTATTTGATACCTCACTTGGGAGCTCCAACCAAAACCTGTTAAGATGGTTTCTGAACTCCCACCCCTACTTCTGCACCCCTATTCTTTATTTATTTATTTATTTTTTTTTCTTATTTTTCAAAACTTTTTCTCTTCTTCCTCTTCAACTTATTCATTTATTTGCATCAATTTCCTGCATATGCTTTTTAAAAATTTCTTTTTCTGTATAAATATCCAGTTCTCCATCTTTTGAAATAAGTAGACACATTGATGGTGGTTGGCTATACAAGATCAGTTTTATTGCATGTCTGGGTAGATTAATATCTCCTAAGAAAATTGATGTAAGAAAAATAAAAATCTTGCATTGTCTTCAAGCATTTCTCTTTCTTTTTTTTTATTTACTTTATGATTTTATGGCTTATTTTAAAACCTGTTTTGATTATTATGCTATAAAGCAAGTTCAGAATACCCATTTTAGCGTAATGGTTAACTAGTCAGTTTTTAAGACCATTTCTAGTTGAATGTACTTTATCCTCACTTGGGGCTTCTTAATTATGGTTTTGTACCAAGTTAACTTAAGCTTTGTAAATATAAGTTTCTCAGTGAATCACACACACACAAACACACAAATCCTTGAAGCCGTTCGTATTAGAAATAAACAACCCAACAAATAAAAAAGCATTAAACACTAGCACTAACATATCAAACATCTTCAATAACTAACATGCTAACCAAAATACCCCATTAATAATTAACCTTTCCAACAAAATAAGATGAATATTGCACACAAGCTAAACAAAAATAATGAATAGGTGCAAATATATATATATATATATATATATATATATATATATATATCTCATCTGAAGACAATCGATATGATTGAAAGTGCTTGGGAGTAGAACCTAGGGCAACTTCTCTATCAATTGAACCCTGATACAAAGAAACTAGCAAGAAAGCTAGCGAAAAAAAAATGTAAGATCATAAAATTTATATGTGTACACACACACACACACGAGGATCATTAAATAAGTTTCCAGACATTTTTGTATGGGCACTTTTATTGATAGTATACATATGAAACTCTAGTTCCCTTCGATGTAATCTCTTCCAGCTTCAATGCACTTGTTGTATCATTCCAACAACTTCTGGAAGGCCCCATGGAAGTCCTCTTGTGTGAGTGTGTCAATGACCTTCGTCACAGCCCCTTTCATCTCCTCAATTGTCTCATAATGACAGGGTCTGGTGTATTCCAATTGCTGCTGTAGCTGTTCATTTGAACGTGAAATCATAAAAGTTGGTCAGTCATCTCATAAGATGTATAGCAATAACATAGTGAATTTTCAAGAGTCTATTTCAATTCTAAATGCCCATACGAAAAAAGTCTGGAAACTTATTGAATGCACCACGTATATATATATATATATATATATATATATATATATATATATATATATATATATATATATATATGTGTGTGTGTACCTTTATCTCAACTTAAAAAAAAGAAAATTTTATTAGGGTTTGTTAGACAAAGAGTAATAGGCTTTATCCTGCTATGCTTGCCTATGATATGAAGGGAGAAGGTTTGAATTCAGAATTGGTCTTCGCTTCCTAAGCTCATTAGTATGAACTGATTGTAAATGGTCAAAGCTGGAATTTAGACTTGGATTACTGATTGCATTTTGTGTGCCTATAACTGTTATGCCCCAGTTCAGTCAGCTGGGGCTACAGAATATGCTGACTGCATGTCAAAAACAAAATGACACTAAACCATCTGATGGCAAGACTTCAGTCCTGGAGCTTTGGGGAATGTGAAGTACTCATTTATTACCAATACTCCCAGGTCCACTCTGGCTTGAAGTGTTAGTACTTGTTGGAATCCAATCAATAGGTCAAATAGAAATAATCATTTTCTATACTTGAAGCCATTTAACAGTGCACAAACAAATGACTGATGTTGAACTGTTGGTATTATACAGTTAAATGGTTTCAAGTATTGCTATGTGCAAATGAATGAATAATGTTGAATAAAATTATGCATGTTAGATAGCAATACTGGAAACCTTTTTAACTCTGTACAAACATAATTAGTATTAAATTAGATTGGAATATTTGAGAAATGGAATTACTCATGTTGAATAGCAATACTTCAAGCCATTAACTGTGTGCAAATATGAGCTTTGGTTTGTTTAAAAATGTTTCCTATAAACTATTTTGTTTAAAAATCATGTATTCAATATATGTATGCATTTACCAACCCCTCCACATGAGCAGGATGTGACACAAAGTTAATTTTTTTTTTTTAAAGCAGAATTTACCAGGTTTGAATTCAGAGTTTTTCTTTTTCTAGACTGGTTGCCATATCAAGGTTAAAAAGCTAGTCTGCCCTACTATTTGCCCATACCTAGAGGGAGAATAATTGGATTTATACCTTTCCCAAGGGTATGAGCAACTATATAAAATGCAAATAGCCTTGTCTAGGATTTGAACTCCAGTTGCCGTGTCCATTTCCGACAACGAAAACCATGAGCACCTCCATATATTCAATATATATATATATATATATATATATATATATATATATATATATATATATATATATATATATGTGTGTGTGTGTGTGTGTGTGCAGGATTTGGCATCAGATAACCTACAAGGGTTTATATGCTAGAAAACCAAACCAACAAATACTTATGTGACATGCACATCTTTTCATAAATTATGAGCCCTGTTTGTATCAGAAAATGCATTTTACGGCTGTAAGTTTTCTAGGCTCTTTTTCACTAATCAGTAACAAGTAGTATTAAATATTTTTTGCTACAAGAATGTTTTCAGATCATGTGTATCTACTTGTAATTTACTACATGGGGGTCAGGCTTGCCTTAAGTAATAAGTGCTTACTGTTGAAAAAGTGTGAAGAAAAAATGCAGAGAAGCCAGCAGCAACCCCGGATACAAAAACATGTGCATATGACAGATATGCATGCATGTACACTTGACTGAACAAAAGCATTCTACTCCTGAACATTCACACTTGAATACACCTATATTTTTGTATACAAACGCAATGTGTGTGTGTATATATATATATATATATATATGTATATATATATATATATATGTATATGTGTGTGTGTGTGTGTGTGTATATATATATATAGTTTCATACTCATACTGTAAAAAAAATATATAATAGCTAACAAAACCTTCATCAGATGATGAATCTGGGGTCAGGCATAGTTTTGAAGCTAAAGTAACACACACACACACACAACTTACTTTGGTACACGGACAAATACAGAGAAATAAGAAGTAGGAACATTTGAAAGTATTTGAAATTCTATTTTTCACATACTAATTACTGATGGCTGTGGCAAAATATGCAATTATTTTATACTCAAACTGTACTCTTCATTGTATATGTATGGTTTGTTTCATTTAATGGCAGATCTATCCCCTTATAGGTTCAATGCCAAAAATTTGTAAATGTTTGATTATAATCAGAGCTATTCATATTTTTGATATTCCACTATAATCATTTTTTAAAATCACACTTTTTTAAAAATTTGTCTACAATGATCATTTGCCCACAATTATATGGTATCAAGTATTCCTATCTAATACAAATAACTTGCACAGTTATATGATTTCAAGTAATTATTTCTATTTTAAAAATAAGAATTATTTGGGGTGTGTCCCTGTGGTATAATGGCTAAAGTTCCAAGTTGTGGCCTTGAAATAAGTGAGTTTGAATCCCAGTCATGCTATTACATTCAATTTCAGATTAATACCCTTGGGAAAGGTACAGAACCCCCTTATCCTACCAGCTATTGGTTCAGTGTTATTATTGCTGTTTTTCTACAAGGTTAGCTTTGGCATTAAATAACCTATGAAGGTTGATATGTCATTAAACAAAGAAACCAAATGAAACCAAACCTAGAATCATTTGTTTGCCCATAATTTCAAGCATTCCAATCCAATACTAATAATTTTCAAATGGATCTATTTTATCCATAGATTGGACCCTAAAAGATATTACTTTGGATCAGAGTAGATCTGGGAGTAACGGCAATGGGGAAGAGATACTTTACACTCCCCAGAATCCCCACTACCTCTCCCCATACAAAAAAAAAATGTTTAAAATTATTTGTATTTGATATGAATGCAATCTCCTGATCTCTAGGCATAAAATGATATTTATAGACTGACTAGCTGTTAAAATCAATCAGCTTGGTACAGGGAAGTGGAAGAAGACTGTTGCATCATTCTTCCAATTGGAAAGAACCATCTTGCCTTGAAAATCAGCATTTAGAATCCTGGATTATTTGGAGGGAAGAGCTCAGATGTTAACCATAGTTGTCATTATGTCCGACTAATTTAATCACAAAGTGTGTGTGTGTGTGTGTGTGTTTTAACACCTATGAGCTTAGATGCCATCATTTTTTTAAAACTTGACTCGAAGCATCAGTACTCACGCTTAAAAATGCATGACATACAGCAGTTAACGCACCCCCCCTCACATCCCCCCTCTCCAACCAAATTATCAAGAGCACTTGAAAATGACACTTGTCTTGAGCATTTTATGATCCTTTTTTCTTTCTTCCCTTCTCTTTTATTTGTCGCTCATTATTATTAATACCTTTTGGGGCCTCTTTTAAAGTAATTATAAAAAGAAAGCTTTCCACTCTTACAAGGTGGATGTTAAGGGAAGATAAAATTTCATTTGACATCATAACAATTGATAAATGTCAGCGGAAAAGAATTCTCTTCCTCCTTTTGTCTTTTCCGTCGTCGGCATCTTTTATTAAAAGCTACATCAAAGCGAAAGTGACATTTTATTATTTTATTTTCTAATGTTGTTATTATCATTTGTGTGTGTGGGGGTTTATTTCTCTGGTTTGCTGTGTAATTTTATTCGAACTCTGTCTGGCTGATAAAGTAGAATGAAATATTACGGCTTTTGATGTCTCCAAATTGTTGATAACATTCTGCTAATAGCTTTGACTGGATGGAATTGGTGGCTCTTTTTACAAGAATGATAAGGTTTGTCTCTTCGTTTTTCAAGCAGATGAATTTCTGTCTGCCTACATTTATTTATTTATTTATTTATTTATTTAGATGTTACACAGTGTAATTCCCCTTTTTTTTTTTTGTAGTTTTCTATTAGCGTTGTAATGTCCTGACTTGCACAAGTAAAGATTTAATTGTCCCCCAAAATTGTAAATGGGCAGAATAAAGGTTTTCATACATAATTATGATACAGAATGTTATTTTTATTTTATTTTATTTTTATTTATTTATTTATTTATTTATTATCATTATTATAATAATAAGATGATATCATTATAAATAGAGAGTGCTTAATATCGGTGATAAAGCTTATGTATCGAAATTAGATTAGTGTAGACATAGTTATGGTCTGCTGATTGTATAGGCGAGAAACTGACTGCTACTAAGCGCCGTTGACTATGTGTCTACCGTAACCTAATTTAGATTATATTTTTTGATAAAGTAATATGGCTCCTACCATTTGATAATCGAGCACTTTTTAAAAAAAGGGTATTTAACAACTACGCAAGCAGTCTGTTTGACTCCCTCCTTGAATATGGCTACTTGTAACATCTGTTCTTAACTTATTGTTAGTGGGAACAACTTTATATATATATATATATATATATATATATATATATATATATATATATATATATATAAAGTTGGCGACCGTAGTCGAGGGCGACTCAAAAGCTCCCTTTTCAATAGCTTCCACACCGAGGTGTACGGAAGGGCGCTACTACTTTTCTTGGATTGTTTCACTCTACCCTTGATATGTACCTTATAATGCTGAGTATTAAGCAAGGAGATATCAAGTACCATTTTTTGAGTCTTTGGTATAACTCAACCTGGGATTGAACCCTGGTCTCTTGGGCCATTGGCAAACACTCTATCCAATAGATTGGTTACACACTAACGCCTCTGCTTGGGAATGTGACAAAAGGTCAATTTTTTGAGTGGATTTTAACAAGTTTGAATTTAGAGTTTTCCTTCACTTAGACTTGCCATACTAAGGTAAAAGAACCTAGTCTGCCCTACTATTTACCTATGGCTGGAGGGGGAATAGTTAAATGCATTCCTTTCCCTAGTGTATTGGTGCTAGTTCAATTTGGGTTTCTGTGTTTGTGTGTGTGTGTGTGTGTGTGTGTGTGTGTGTGTGTGTGTAAATATTCTTCCAGAAATATAGATTTTATACTAACAAAAACATTTTTTTTCTATTTGTGGATAATGTTAACAGACGAAAAAAAAAGTAATGTGATCCTGGATAGGCTGGTTTTTTGGTGATTTAGGGAATAAATAGTTTTCAGATAAAATCAACTTATATTGAATTACTAATCAGTCAATCAGATGTTTATGGGGAGGCAAAAATATTTAGCATCACTTCCCAGGGTTAAAAGGAAATGATATGGTGGTGGATTAGGTCTTGTGGATTGTATTAGTGATAAATGATGGTGGCCGTGGCTAGGAGGATGATGGGTGGTCAGAGTAGAGAAAATAATCCCTGAACTTTTTCTTTTTCTTATATGTTTTATTGTAGTATTCACTTGTAATTCAATTTAGATTTTTTCCCCTCACTTTGGGTACTAATTCTTCTCAGCTGCTACCAAATTACTAAGTGGAATCAAAAAGTATTGAGACTGAAGCTTTAAATTTAAAAACAATTTAAAAGAAGATATATGCACAGTTGAGCTGAGCATCTTATATCATAAAGTAATGATGCAAATATTCATATACCACCTTAGCCATCAGAACTGTGGCATCACCCCTGGTTCATGGCTGATGAGGACATGGTATTGTATGTGTTCTCACACGTTTTATGATGAAATATATATAAAGCTCAGTCAACTGGGGCTGTAGAATACACCGACTCTATCTCTGCAGAGGGATACAACTTCCCCAGTGAGTGTCCTGGATATGACACTAAAAAATCTGATGGTGAGGCTCCAGTTTTAGAGCTTTGGGGAATGTGGAGTACCCTTTCATTCTCATTGCTCTCAGGTCCATTCTGACTTAGAGTAGTAGCCCCTGATAAGCTCCTATCTATGGGACAAATAGAACTGTGTGACATTTAAACTATGTGCAAACAAATGACTAGTGTTTAATTGAATTGTTAGTGATATATAGCAATACTTGGAACAATTAACTGTGTGAAAATGAATGGGTAATGTTGAATAGAATTATTAGTGTTGATTAGCAATACTTGGAAGTGTTTAACTGTTTGCCTAAAATGAAATATTGGAATAATGTAGCAATACTTGGAAGCATTTGAATGTGTGCAAATGAATGAATAGTGTTCAATAAAATAATAAGTGTTAAATAGCAATACTTGTCACCACTTCACTGTCTGCAAACATATGATTAGTATTGAATAGAATTATTAGCGTTAAACAGCAATAATTGAAACCATTTAACTGTGTAGAAACAATAGCAATATTTGTGTGCAAACAAATTAGTTCTAACTCATTTAAAAAGAAATTACCTACAAACTATTCACTTACAAATCATATGTATATCCAGTTAAATGATTATTCATAAATAGAATTATTTGTGTTTGATTGAAATATTTGGAATCCATTTAACTGTCTGCACAATCAGCTCAGGTGTGTTTAAAAAATGTTGTGTACAAAATGTGTTGACAAATCGTTATTTAATATATATGTATTAAGAGGATTAAATAATGGACAATGATTGATATGCTATAAAACCCAACCAAGCCATATATATATATATATATATATATATATATATATATTTAAGAAAGTTTTGTTACTTTTTGAATGAATTGTTTTTGGCAAAGCACAAATTTGTTCAAGTATAGTAACCTTTATACTCACCAGGCCTAAAGACATTAGACTTTTGAGGACCTGAGGCCATTAAAAGAAATACAATGATGTAACTTTATGTCATATCAAAAGAGGAGTTTCAGGGGTGCTTCAACCAATGGAAAACTTACTGGAAAAAGTGTGTTGAATGCCAAGGGGGCTATTTTAAAGAAAAATAATGTTTCATTTACTGTTCTTTTCTGTTTTGCTAAATACATCTTCAGTTTTGATACTTTTTGAACACACCTTATAGATGGTAAAACCTTTTGGAAATTACTTTTCTATCTGAATTTGGAAGATGAGGTATTCAATGATACTTTTGGACTAGCATGCTCATCTTTGTTTTGTTTTTTTTTTCTTCTTGACATTTTGACTATTGTTCTGTGAAATTTGAATGGAACCTTTAATTTCAACTGTGGAATATTGTTTCTATATCAATTGTTTTATCATCGTGAGATCAGATCCCCTAGTAGGACATAAGATGTGATGAAAATCAAGGGATTAGAAAACATAACTGACCCCAGAACAAAATAATAATTATACTCAATATTTTCTGAAGATAACCAGATGTGACACATCTGGAGGTAGGGGTTATTCCACCAGAAAAAATATTCTAAAAAGATTTTCCTTATAGAAAAATAATTATCAGCAGGAATTCATGCAATTGCAAGACCCACAGAATCTAAAATAAAAAAATAAAAAAAAATCTAACTGTTGTGGTATCATCCCTATTTTTGATACATAATGGACTCTTCCAATAAGAATATAATATTTGACTGTAATCCATTCAGGGAGTAGGTAGCAAGAGCTACACTGGCAACATTATATTACTTGTGTTACTGTAATATATAACCTTTATTCTTCTCTCTTAATACGTGTCTGTCTTACTTATTCTATACCCTTTTCCAAGAACATAACACTTATTAAAACAATTATTTTCATTTAATTGAATATTACTAATTACTATGATGTCACAGTCTAGCATGTTAGCATTATGCCACAGCCCTCCCCTACTAATTAGGTTTATAGGTAGTTCTTTTGGACTATTGTCTTCATCTTTCATTGTTATATCCACAACATTTTGGCTGATGCATCCTTCGGCTTTCTTTAGGTTTTTCATGTTGGACTCAGGAGCCTACATGGAACTTTGAATTGAACCCTTTATTTAATCCACAGAGGTAGATTGTTGTAATTCTGTTAACCATAACTGGGTACACGTGTTAAGCTATAGTAAGTATTCCTTATTATTTACCTGCAGTCAGGATCAAACCTCCAGATGTACTTATGCTAAACTTTGTTGCTTGAAATAGGATTGTTTATATGTATAAAAATAGATTTGGCATTCAGTAATCTACAATGGTTGATATGCCATCAAACCAAACCAAACCCAAACAAATCATCTGTGTGCAAACAAATGACTGAACCTAAATTGTGACTGCTATATTGCAATACTTGAAACAATTGAACTGTTTGCAAGCAAATGATTAATAATAAATGAAAATACTTGGAACCATTTAACTGTATGCAAAAAAAGAATGAGCTCCAGCTCATTTAAAAATGTTATCAACAAAATGTGTTTTGAAATCATATATATTTAATATATCTGTATAAACAGGATTTAGCATTAAATAACCAACAATGGTTGATGTGCCATAAAACCAAACCAAAGTTTTATCTTAAATATCAATGATATTTGCTACTTGAACCCAAGCTGAAACTATGATAAATGTACAGGACATCCCTAAAGTCTGTACACATAGGCAAAATGCATAGTTTTAATAAATAAATGTTTCAAAAACATTTTATTTAATTGGAATATTGATATGATTTCCATGTGAAGCCAATGCATTAACTCTACATTAAACTTTTTAACCTTGTTCCTCACTGTTGAAAATTCAATTGGGGCCCTCCTGGGATGATGTGCATGAAAGACATCTGTTATCTTTTGATATGACTATACTTTACATCCACTTAGAAGTACTTGTTGAATTCTTTTGTCTTTTAGCAAACTTATATTTACTCTGTCTGGTTTAAAAAGTATGTGTGTGTGTGTGTGTGCGGGGATTATCATTGTTTATAGTTAATGATATTTCCTGTGTCCAGACTTTAGGGACACCCTGTATTATATCTGGCTGCACAAAATATCAAGTTTTATCTGATGAGCCATACCCACCTTTTTTTTTTTTAAATTTTTTCCCAGCAATATTCTTGAGTAGATTTAATTGTGGTAGTTGTGTTAAAGGAACTATGTCGTTGTACTGGGCTGTTGTACAATTTTCTTTATCTGAAGTTCTCATGTCCTTGACTGGACTTCAATTCTACATCAGACACTAATGTTGATTTTAAAAGTTCACTCAAAGGTTGAAGCAGAAGGCAAAGAAAATAGCTTTCTTGATTGAGATGTTAAGTTGGTGACAACAACAAAAAAAAAGGAAGAAGTAACAATAAAGATATGAGAGAATTCTTTTGAAAAATAAATCTTCCAAGGTTGAAGAAATCCTTAAGAAAATAAACCATGTGCTCACTTTCTTGACCACTTGTTTTCACTGTCTTTATTTTGTTTCTGTTGAATAAAAAGTAAAAGTATTGAAAGAAAAGAAAAATGTGTCACTGTTTCTTCTTTTCTATCAAAAGTGATATGGTGCTATTTTTTTACCCCCCCCCTTCTGATATCTAATTTTGGACAGCCTGTCTCTTGGTCAACAGGAATTGTCCTCCTGCTCTATACTGCAAGTACTGGACACCTTCACATGATTCATGAGGGGTGGGAGATAGAAAAGTCATGAGGTGGGTAGAGGGACTGACTGACTGACAGGCAAGCAAGCAAGCAGGCCAATAGACTATGGCCAGGTTAGAAAGTCTTATGTAGCCTTAGGCAAAATGGCTGTATTTAATACAACCCTCAAAATACAACATGGCAGATACTTGAAATAATTGCCTTATTTGTTTCATCATGCATACCTTCTCTACCCTCCCTCTTCCATTGCCCACCTTTCTCTCACTTTCTTCAAACTCCCCTTTGCATTGCCCTCCTTTCTCTTACCTCCTTCAAACTCCCCTTGCATTGCCCTCCTATCTCCTTCAAAACCCCCTTTGCATTGCCCTCCCATCTCTCACTTCCATCAAACTCCCCCTTTCCATTGCTCTCCTATCTCTCACCTCTATCAGACTCCCTCTTGCATTGCCCCTCCTTATCCCTCAAGTCTCTCAAACTGTCTTTTCTTTTCTTGCCTTCATCTTTATCTTTATCTCCCTCTAAGGAGCTTTTCTGCTTAAAAAAATAAATTTTCCCCCTTATGTATTTTATATAATAATTGCTATCACGTGCTTGGATGGATGGATAGACAGCTTTGGGCCTATTTTTGTACAGTGCCACTGCCATTATTGTGCATGGACTTGTCGGTCGCTTCAATCTTTTTCAAATGGCTGACCGTTTTCTCATCTTCAAATAACATTTGTCTTCATTGTACAGTGCTGGGCATTTGTCCAAAACCCTTTCACTGACACCCAATGCAGGAATGTTAATCAATAGAAACGGCCATCTTTGTACACGCACACCAATTTTGTAACCTTGTTTGCCCTCGACCATCTCAGGCTCTGATCTCAGTCCTATCATTGTCTGAAATGTTTAGCGCATTGTTCTTTCAAACTAAATATAAATCTGCATCGTTCAATATTTGTTAGATGAGGCATTATTGGTGTTCATTAATTCATTTGAACTAATATCATCATCTTTGTTGTTTAGGTGATACACATAATGTCTACTGTTAGAATCACAGTAAGTCTGTGTACATTGTCTTATGAATATACCATTTATCAGTCGTCTTTTTCATAAGTTTCTCCTTTTCAAGGGGTATGTTTGTATATTCTAGAAACAGATATATAAATAGTATCTGTATGTGTATATTTACCCAACCTCTCTACCATTGAGAGGATGTGACCCAAGGTCAATTTTTAAGCAGGGTAAAATTGGTGAGAAATTAGTTTTCTTTCAAATATTGGTTACTTAACCAAGGTTAAAGAATCCAGTCTACTCTACTGTTTACTCATTGCTGGGAGAAGGTAGAACAGATGGATTCATGCCTTTCCCGTGCCTTTGAATATGCTATATCCTT
The DNA here is from genome assembly GCA_963585895.1 of Sepioteuthis lessoniana. NCBI lineage: Eukaryota > Metazoa > Mollusca > Cephalopoda > Myopsida > Loliginidae > Sepioteuthis > Sepioteuthis lessoniana. The sequence continues at coordinate 86,649,433 of OY757913.1, read as the reverse complement.
TGCTGATGGTCAAGACACCCGCCAAAAAAAGGGGGGAGCTGAGTTTGACACTGAACTGCATCTGATAATGAGGTACTAGCTCTGGGGAGTGTAAGATTATCCTTTCGTGGTCCTTACTCCCAGTTCTGCTCTAACCTGGTGTGGTAATACCTGTTGGGATCCTATCGATGGATTCAAATAGATTATTCGTATTAAATAGGACTGTGTGCAAAAAAAAAAAAAAACTCATAAAGAACTATACAAAATAATGTAAATATGAATGTACAATGGACATGATTCCCTAACCTCTTGATATGAAATAACCCTAGACTCTTTGACACGCTGTTAAAATTAATCAATAAATGGACTGGCTTGTCTTTTGATATTAATTTCTGCTTTTATGAAAGAAAGACATTTCACAAGGTATGTTCTAGAAATAAAATGTATATGTAGAACAAGTCTTCTCAAAGTTGTCCTTGTAGACCCCTTAGGGGTGAATAAAATTTTGGCTTAGGAGTTCACAGGTAGTGAATTTACTACTTTGAATTTATAAATTTCTTTATTTTGTAGCAGAAAAATAAAAACAAATTGCTGGATCATGAAGATTAGTTGCCAGATAACATACACCTAACAGAATGCCTGATCAGGTGGTGATGGCCACTAGTGGTGTGTTGTTCACATATGACCCCTTTTAAATGAACAAACAATGTGAATTTTTACAGTCATTAATGACGCATATAATCATATATTCTTGAAAGAAAACATTTAAAAATCATATTTTAGACTTTAAAAATGGTACTTGATAGCTCCTTGCTTAACACTCAGCAGTATAAGGTAGGTATCAAGAGTAAAGTGGAGCAATCCAGGGAATGGAGTAGCGCCCTCCCCTACAAATCAATATAGTAGCTATTGGAAAGGGAGCCTTCGGGTCACCCTCAACTAAGGTCGCCAACTTCACTACTTATTTTATAAAAATATTGAATTTTAAACTATCCCTTTTTATGATAGATTATAAGATGTCTTGGAGGGGGAAATTATTTAATAATAAGAAGAAAAATATAGATTTAAAAAAAGAAATAATGAAAAATTGAAATTAAAATACAATGTCTGAAATTTTAATACTTGTAACAGATTTTTAATGAATAAGATAAAATTATTATTAACAAAAAGTCCTGCTCTTGGTGAAGAATTTCAGTTTTACCAGGTATTTGTTGGCTTGGGTAACATTATGATTCAATATTCCATTTATAATAACATTTTTATATTTTGTAAAAGATTTAATCTTAAAACCAAAAACATTTAAAAATTCAACTCCTCTTTGTGGCATCCTGTGAGACTAAGAAGTAAAGGTCAGTAATATTCAGTTAATTTATTTAAGAAATTTATATTCAATTTGACTGTGAAAATCAGATTTGGTATGTTTTATCATTCCCAACTTTTATCTCTTTTGTTTGGGAAGCATTTATAATAACTGTTCTAAGATAAGTATTTCATTTATTTATTTAAGCTTTTATTGATTACTTGATGACCTGTGAATCTGTTGGGTTCATGTTGTAACAGTGTTCCATGATGATAATTTTGTTTCTATTTAGGAAGAAGTGAAGGATTTTAATTAGAATTTCATGGTTATCTGTTATATTGAGAATTTTGATTATAAAAAAAATTACTCTCAGTGAAAATGGTAAGACTCTGTCACTCTCAGAGTAGTAGTACCTGTTAGGGTCCCATTTATACGTCAAATAAATCTGTTTCAAAAATTATTTGTATTTGATAGAACTGTGTGCAAAGAAAAAAGAAAAATCTTGAGAAACAGCCACACCAAAAATGTAAATATGAACATAGAATGAAGTCTATTCCCTAACTTCTCAGCATGAAATAAGCCTAGATAGGTTGATATACCGTTAAAATCAATCAATTATATCCTAGTAACACCAATTGAAAAATAGAAATAAAAATTGAATTGCTATGAATTGTTTATTGTATGATGAAAAATGCTGACTATCACAAACTACGGTGTGTGGGGTTACATATACTGACCACCTCATCATAGAGCAAGCTAATCTCACACATCAATTACTACTGAGTAATGAGTTTGACCCTCACTAGGTGCCCCATACTTTTGCTCTTGTGCCAATATACAAGCTGTGCTTGGTTTTTAGAGTACCTCGTATGGTGTAGTAGTTGTTAGCAAGCTAGCCTAGCAGACCAACACTAGTGAGTTTGGTTCTCACTAAGTTCCTCATGCTTCAAGGTCTTATGACCAACTAAGCTAAGTATAGTAAGTAAGCAAGGGGAGAAAGCGATTTTAACCCGAGTAGAAATATCTTTAAAGATATAATAAACATTTTAAGAGAGAAAGAGAGCCATCTTCTTAGTCTGTAACACGAATATGTGACTAATGTATATTCCAATTTTAAACACACACTCATATGTAATGTGCATATAGCTGCATATAACATCCATTTTCATGTATGTATGTGTGTGTGTGTGTGTGTGTGTGTGTGTATATATATATATATGTATGCTCATAAATATTCCACACACTTAACATCCTTACGTAGACCAAATATATACACTCCAATCTATTTGCATCTAAACATGTTTGTATACAAACAAACAGAGACTGTTGTATTGTGCAAGCACAAGCATACACATATCCAGACGCAAAAATAAACCCAGTAATGTAAAACAAAAACATTTCCCGATTGAGTAATTCTATTAATAATTTTTTTTTTTTTTTTTTTTCATTTTTTCACAAAGTTAATTAGCAATTCGTTTGATGTCATTGTTCGGCTTTCTTTATTGACTGCACACATCAAAGAGTTTGGGATTAGCAAAAATAGCTGGCCAAGAGGTGTGTGTGTGTGTGTGTGTGTGTGTGTGTGTGTGTGTGTGTGTAGGGGGGGTAAAGAATGGAGACTTTGGAATTAATTGCTATTCAGGATTTCAAATTTTTCCATTCTTCTTTCATCGTCATCTTCTATCATCCTCTTCTCTAAGTATAAACACAAATTGGATGATGCTTCTTATAGCACACAAGGTTTTCTTAGAAAACAGAAACATTTTTTTTTCCCAAAGTTTTTCTATGTTTATATTTTACATGTGTTATTTATTTATTTTGTTTATCCTGTGTTTATTGTTCCTTGTATAGATTTGAATTAAGTTGTTTGGTCATATCTGTAGACTATTGAGCTTCAAAGTCTGATAATAAAAGTTTGGAACAATTTAGAAAAGTTTTAGTATTTTAAAAAAAAATTTATTATGTAGATTTAATGTTTTCTCTTTCAAGTTGGCAATGAACACAAACCTTTTTTTTTTTTTTTTTTTTCTTTTTCTTTTTATAAATAAAGTTTTTAATCTTCTCGTTTTTTTTTTTCCTTCTGCTTACAGTTGATGTGAATTTTTTTTATTTTTAATTTTTTAAAAAATTCAATCTGATTTTTTAAAATAAAGATTTGTATTCTTTGAATGGTTTTTGTGCTGTTAAAAATAGAACTTATCACAGAAATGTTTTGTACAAAGTTGAGAAAATAGATTTATTTTTCTCACATACAAACCAAAAGTAACCTTTAATTTTCTTCCCCCCCCCCCCCAAAAAAAAAACTTCCTAGGCCAGTCTTTTATTAAGCTTAGCTTAATTTGGTACACATCACTGTTGGCAAGATTTAGAATATGCTGACTTGAATTTCACAAGGCGGGTGGTATTCCCTCTTGAAAAAAGGGATTGTCCAGCATATGATTTTAAACTGCACCTGATGGTGAGGCTTCAGTTCTGGAGTGTGGAGTGTGCCTTCATTGCCTTTCCTCCCAATTCCACTCTGACCTGGAGTGGTAGTACCGTTTAATGTCCTATCTCTGTACCAAATAAATTTTTGTTTATGAATAATTCATATTCCATAGGAAAAGAATTTAAAAAAAAAAAAACACTTTTGGACATAATTACACAAAGAATATAAAAATGAACATGATTCCCTAACCACTATGTATAAAACAACCCTAGGCAGGTTGACATGCTGTTAAAATCAATCAGTTCTCCAAGACTCTTTTTAAGTATCCTAACTGATTTTTATAGTGCTCTGGTCTGGATAGTCTCAATACTTCCTCTAATCTCCAGTTCATCCAGTCTCTTATCTAGGTTCTTGGGGACTAATATAAAATGAGAGAGAAAGAGAATGGGTATCTAAAGCAGTTAATCTGTAACTATTAATGCTTAAGGGTTAAACATGCATCTGAATATTTCTATCTCAAAGGACTTTTATCTATAAGGACTGTATATATACTATGTAGATGAATTTTTCCTGCACATCTCTGCATACGTACTCTTAGCTAACACCTCATATTATATAGTGAACACTTGGTCTATTTACTTTAGCATACACTCTGAATTGAGTTTTTAGTTATAATTTTCCTTATTCAACTCGTGAGAAACTTTTCTTCACTGCCTAAAAAGCCAAATAGGTTTGACACCCTTGATATAGAGCTGCCAAATTTACTATTCTACTTACAAAATTTTAGAATAGCTTTTACTAGAGCATACATTATGATTTTAAAAAAATAAAAAGAAAAGAAAAATACAGCAAAGGACCTTTCTTTGGTTATGTCTTGTCAGAGAACATTCTGAGAAAAGCAAGCAATACAAATATCTAGAGATCAGTAATGCTTCCACCCATTTGATAAAACAAATTCAAAGATCTGTCAGTCACCGTTTTAATGCTGTTAACCTCGGGTTTGTTCTTAAATCTAACGTGCTTTTTCAGCCTAATCTTAAAGATAGTGTATTCCTTTCATCATAAAAGTTTTTTAATTTACAAATTTTATTGCAATTATGATGTTTATCATATTGAATGTACTACACAAATATTTGAGAACAGAATAAATAATGTACCTTTTGCCATTTGATGACAGAGTTTAACTCTTCCAACCAGTTCATACGACCAGAATGCTCCTTCTGCCATAACTCAAGATCTATTGGCTAATTTCCTATGTGCCAGTGCCCATAACACTAGTATGTTTTTCATATTTGACACTGCTAGCACCGATCTACAACTGTCTGTGCTGGAGGTGCTTTATATTACTGAATACCAACTGGGTCTTTTTAAGTAAAAGAATTTCTACAATATTCTTTTGTTTAAATCTGCAATTAAACCAGGCTAAAGTGAGTAAGAAAAATGAAAAAGAAAATAACAAAAAACACAACCAAACTTTCAAGGTAATTTTTTGTTTTTTTCCCTTTCCCTCTGTTTTTTCCCCTCTTTTTTTGAAAAAAGATCTTTTTGTCGATTACCAATCAGATCTCTATATTCCCTTGTATTACTTGCTTTTGTCATGGTGTTCTCTGATAAGAAATGATCAAAAGAAAAGGTTCTTTCTTTAACTTATTATGTATGCTTTGTTAAAGTTATTCTAAAATTTTGTTACTACTACAGAATATTTATTCTAAATACATATATTATTTTGTTCCTTGAGGGGAAAAGAGAGCTCTTATCAAGAGAAGCTTAGGTATCCCTACCAATAAGCAATAATCAGTGGGAAGCTATATTTCTGCTAGACATAACTAATCATAAAAAAAATTTAAATTTTCACCTTTCTAAAATAATTATTCACATTTAATTAAACTTGCTTAACAAGTTTATAAGTGTTGATTTATTCAACCCCTTTGCCACAGGCAGGATGCAATACAAGGTAAATTTTTAAGTAGAGTACAGCTGGTTTGAATTCGGAGTTTTCCTTGAAAACCAGTCTATCCTACTATTTACTTGCAGATAGACGGATTAATGCTTTTTCCAAGGGTATTAATGCAAAATGAAATGCAACCAGTCATGTCCCGGATTTGAACTTGGATCGCTGAAACCACTCTCTATAATAATAACCAATATGCCATGAGCATTTCCTTTATAAAATAAAGTCTGCTCTACAAGTTAAACCATAACTTGAGATGGATTCATGCCTTTCCCAAGGGTATTTGTGTATCTGCATAAAGTGAATGAAAAGAGCCTTGGTGGGAATTTGAACTTGCCATGCTGATTCATTTATTTATTTATTTGGACCAATAACCACTATGCCACCCACACAACTTAGACAATAGCCAAATATATTACATGACATTACTTTAACATTTTTGAGCTTGTGAGCCATACTGAGCTACCATTACATTACCTTGTTGTCAGGCTTTTTTTTTCAGCCAGACATTTTATTGACAATGCTAATAATTTGATGTAGCTCTTAATATTACAGGTGGATATCTTGCCCTTTTCTTCCATCATCTATCAGTGCATTTCAACAGATGCACTTGAGTAATAATGTCAAAACATTCCTTCTAAGATAGTTGATAACATTTAAAAATGTATTTTTTTTTCCATTTCATTTCATTTTATTAATTTATTTTTTTAGTCTTGCAGATTCTGAAGACTAAAACAGTGACAGGAGTTATTGTATAAAGAATGGAAATTGTTTTAGGAATGTTGTCTTCTTTCTTGCACCCCCCCATTCCTCCTGCATCCCATTTTCCAAAAGCTGAATTCTTTTGAAGACACTCTGAGGAATCTATTCCAGCTGTTGATGTTCCAAGAAGATGTCTTTTGATTATTCACTTGATTATCTCTAGGCTTTGATCCTTTCTTGTTCTTTGCTTATCTTGTCTGCCTGACTAACATCTACACAAATCTTACTTTCCCAAAGAAAAAGTTATTTAAAAAAAAAAATAAAATAAAATAAAAAAATGAGCATCTTCCCTTTGTAGTTCTCATTTTTCCTGACTCACTCTTTTGTTGCTTCACTTTTTTTTCTTTCGGATTATGAAATGAAAGAAGAAAAAAAAATTGTTTGCAAAGATAAAACAAACCTTGCTTAATGATGTGAATGCTCCTCCTGCACAATTTCTGCTTGAGTTCTGTGTTCATAAAATGGTACCACATGAACAGGAGCTGTAAAATCTATAATAGTGAAACTGAATGAGTCCAAACTCTTAGTTTCCTGTGTTGCACAATGCTACATTTTGTTCTCAATCCAATGATCATAGAGACCAGACATTATCAATGGGGGTCATATGGCCCTCTTAGCTGCTCTGGCATGTCTGAAGAGTCATAAAATGAAGCTGTTTGTGGTAAATATGAAAAGCAATGGGAAAGAATTGGAAATCTTTTTCTCCGAGTTTGGATTCAGCAAAGTCATAACAAAAGATGACAACAGTTATTGTCTAATTTAGAGCTTAATACTATAAAACTTTGAGAAAAGCATCAGGCTCCAAAATCATTAAGCCCAGTTTGTATTCAATTTCTTATATACTTTTAAAGTTTGCTCATAATAGTTGAATTTTCTTAGGTGACCAAAAACCTATTGAATGGCTGATAGAGACAGATGATAGAATTAGGGCATTCCAAGTTTGATGAATTTCTATTAAAAGATGCACAGTATTACCCAATTATGCTTTCTTTTTTTTTTTGTTTAAACCCCCTTCCCAAATGCTTTCCAGGTTTTATAGAAAACATGGTATAAGTAGTAAGAGATTATCTCTGACTAGATTAACTAAGTATTAAATGTTTACATGTTTAAAATGATTGATATTTATTCATATATTGATGATGCTTATAGAGAAAAATACTCTGTCTCATAATAGTTGTTATAAGTTGGCGACCTTAATCGAGTGTGACCTGAAGGGTCCCTTTTCAATAGCTACTACACCAAGGTGTAGGGGAGGTTGCTACTTCTTTCCTTGGATTGCACCACTTTACCCTTGATGCTTACCTTATAATGTTGAGTGTTGTGCAAAGTGGCATTAAGTACCATGTTTTGAGGCTTTGATATGACTCGACCTGGGATTGAACCCAGGTCTCCCGGACCATTGGCGAACACTCTACTCATTAGGCCAATGGTCCAGTTATTTGCCTACAAATTTCATACACTAAATGTAATAACTATTATGGGACAAATATATTAAATATTACTACCTCTGTCCTATAATAGTTTCATTTACACTCTGATCTGGAGTGGTAGTACCTGTTAGGGTCCCATCCATAGGTCAAATAGATCTGCGTGGAAATTATTAGTATAACTTTATAACTGTGTGCAAAAAAAAAATGTTTATTATTAAATTGGAATAATTATTTAAAACCATATAATTGCAAAGAAGACTGTTTTTTTATAAAATAACTCAACAAGGGTTGTGATGCTGTAAAACCAACTCATCAATCAAATCAATTATTTTTATTTTATTTTATTCATTTTTGTTTTGCATATGAGAAGACTTTGACCCAACCCCTCTGCTCGGGCAGGATATGATACAAGGTCAATTTTTTTTTTTTAAGCGGAGTTTAACAGGTTTGAAGAACCTAGTCTGCCCTACTATTTACCCATAGCTGGGTTACTATTCAATTCAACATAATTTTCTTTATAAATGATTAGAATATATAATTTTTTTTTCTTTTTTTATTAGTTAAGATTTAAAAAAAAAACAATAGATAAAAAGAAAATATCCGATAAAGCATGTATCTATCTTGTTATATTAAACAAAGAAGAGCTGATGTAGATACAGGTACTCTTTTTCCATTGGCATAGTGAGCATATGATTGCATTCAGCCTTTCTCTCCCTAAGGGATACCTTTTAAGATTGGCATCAAGCCAAGATGTGAAGTTTCACTGGTTCAGCTAATAGAAGAACGGACTTAAATGAAAAGTGAGAGGCTGTTGTGCCAGAACTGGCAGTGAGTGGACATGTACTGAACAGATTGCTGAGAGAAACCATTTCTGGCTAAAGATCTTCCAACATATTGTTCCAGGATAAATAGCTAGCTAGCTACAGACATGACACTTTTGTTCCAGAATAGCACATATCTCCAAGAGAGAGAGAGAGAGAAAGCTACTCCCGCCTCATTCCCTATTGGCCTCTGTTCTAAATCTTCATTTTGGTCAGAATCTACGTGCTCTTGTTTGTAGTGTTTCCAATACTGGTGTGGTTTAGTAATTCAGGGTTAACTTAATAGGCTCTTATTCATTCCCTCTTCGTGTGTACATGTGCCAAGTTTTGGGTGCATTTTGCTTTCTTTTGAATTACTTTTACTTTTGCTCAACTGGCTGCCACACTTGAGTGCTTGCCATTCGTTTCTGTGGAGCCATTATTTTGAGGCTCCTTGTGTGGCATCAGCAAAGGGCAGGGTGGATGATGTGGGTAGGAGCCAGGTGGGCTACAACCATCTGTAACTGAGCCACTATAGGCTCTCCTCATCTACTTTTCCACCCTCTCAAATCGCCAGCTGCAGCACGCAATGCATTTATTACTACTTTTCTGAATTCTGTTGAGTGCAGTTGTTGCTTGCAGGTTTTTACTACAGTTTTGGATACTTCACATCTAAAAGCTGAGTTTTCATATTTTTCACGCAGTGATCAATTGATAAACTTCTCAGGTGGTTGATGTATTTCTTTCTTCTTGACTCATAGAAGCTATGCTAATATCACAATTTATATAAGTTTCTTGCTAGAGCTCTTCATACTTTTTTCTCTCCCTTCCTTTTGTGTTTTGGAGTCTATGACTGTTATATACAGATTAATCTGTAAGTTCTTTGAGACTGTTTAACTGTCTATACTCTTAAGAAGGGTCATTACCAATAAAATATTTGGACAGTTGAACTTCTTTTTGTTATTCATACTTCCAAGCTGTAGCTATGTCAGTACTATTGTATGGTTGCACCACTTGGACTTTAAGAAAATGCCTGGAGAAAAGCAAGACAGGAACTAGACTAAAATACCACATGCTGTTTTGAAGAAATCCTGGAAGTAGCACCTTAAAAAACAGCTGTACAGCCACATACCTTCCATCTCAGAAACCATCCATGCAAGGTGAGCAAGACATGTTGGAGAAGTAAGAATTAACTCATAAGCAACATTCTCATATGGACTCTTATACATGTACACACCAGTGTTGGTCAACTAGCAAAAACTTACATTGATCAGCTCTCTGCAAACACTAGAGGATTTATCAAGAACTAAAGCTGATAGGGACAGATGGTGAAAAAGTGTGAAGGGAATTCGTGCTGTCAGCATGCCTTGATGATGACTCCATACGTTTTTTTGGAGGTGCATATTAGATACGAAGAACACCAGAAGATGTATTAGTCAAAATGAATGAACTACGAAAATCAGTTCAATTACTTGAATAGTATTTTATGTGTAAATTGTGGCTAAGTTTCAACATTTCACTAGAATTTGCCGAATATTTTTTCTTGTTTTTTTTTTTTATTTATTTATCTATTTTTTTAATTTTATATATATATATATAGCTCAAAGAGTGGTTACAGTTATATCCACTAAATTTTGTATGGTTATTAATTGGACCTGTATTCTTAGCATAATAGATAGGAGAATTTTCCAAACTTTTAGTCAAAGGGTTTGGTTTACAATGTAAATATAATGTTAAACTGGACCCTTTAAGTTTAATAAGCTATTATATTCTTGTATCAGTATGTACACACAACACTATTTGAATATAAATATATAGACTAGAACATCTTATCGTATGCATAAGGGTGTGTATGTGTGTGTATAATATATATACACGCGCACGTACCCAACTCCTCTATGCATGGAACAAAAGATCAATTTTTAAGTGGAGTTTAACAGGTTTGAATTCAGATTTCCTTCGTCTAGACTGGTTGTCATACCAAGGTTAAAGAGCCCAGTTTGTCCTACTATTTACCCATTACTGAAAGAATAACTGGATTCATACCTTCCCAAGGATATTATTAGCGCTATATATATATATATATATATATATATATATATATATATATATATATATATAAAATCTCATCTGATGAAAGCTATGTTGGCACAGCCTTTTTCTAATAGCATGTATATGAAATATAATCTCTCTTTTTATTTATATATATATATATTAATGTGTGTGTGTACGTGTACATATAAAGATACTGGAGTGATAAATGCAAACATATAAACCATATTTATTTATACAGATATTTATTGTAGTGGTGATATTCACACAGCTTGAGAGACACAAATTTGGAATTAAACCTGCATTTATATTAATGCAAGCTCATAAAAGTTTGTGTGTTGGCCACACATAGATGCCAGGATCCTGTCAACAGCAGTGAAATATGGTGGTTGTATTTATGAACTGACCAACAGAAATAATTATTTTTCCAGAAAGTCACTGATGCAAACATTTTTTTTTTCTTTAACATTAAAACTGTTCAATGATCCCCCCCTTTTTTTTCCCCACTCTCCTGCATCTTGACTGTTTTTGCTCTCAAAAATAACCTTGGCCAATAATTCTGCAACCGCCATTTTTCTAACTGAAAGATCTGAGGTGATTAATACCAGGGCTTTGGTTTTGTGGTCAGTTCTTTGCCTTACATGCCCCTGTTCTCAATAGATTTTGGTTGGCATTTGCTTATGATATTATTTGTAGGAAATGGAATCGGTGATCTGAGTTCAAATACTTGACAAGTTAGCTTGTGTTTCACTTTGCACAAATGCTTTTGCCAAAGGTATGATTTTATCTGTTCTTGTTGTGAGGCTATAAGGAATGAAGGAATAACACTTTCTTTTTACAAAAATATATACTTCTTTTTATTCTTTCTTGGGGTCAAAGCTTCACTAGTGAAAGAGAGAGACAGATGGAGACGAATACAGACTGAGTCCTTGAAGGACTTGGTCACTGCTATATTGATTTATAACTTCTCTTCTTCTTCTCTCGACCATACATCTGTGTTATCTTCAGTGCTTTACATCTTCTCTCCAGAGGAGATGTACTCAACCAGGAGTGATCTGTAGGCCCTTGACCCCCAGTGGCCACTCTTAGCTCCCACAACTCAAAACTACAGACTGACCATTGCAAGACTCTGCAAGACTTCTTAGCTGCTCTGTGGAATGCTGCTCAGAGACTGACCAAATCTCCTCTGGCCACAAGCTGAGACTGATTGTATCTGCATATATCATTTCACAATGCCCTCATATTTCTGCTCAACCACGTAACTGCTTCCACTTATTTACACTGATGTGTCCTGTGCAAAGAAATCTCTGATTGACAGTTCAGTCAAGGTTCAGTATGCAACATTCTCTCTCCATCTATGGGTAATTAGGGGGACTGGGTTCTTTACCTCTGGTAAAGCAACCCATCTAGGAGAAGGAAAATTCTGAACTGAAACCAGCTGTACTCTGCTTAAAAAACAGCTGCCATCTCCTATCAGAAGTATTCTCAAGTAGTGAATAGAGGAACGGTCTCCTAGGTGGTTTGCTGCAAATGGCTGCAGCCCAGCTGGCCTAACCAACCCTCCATGCCAAGTGTGGAAAGTATGGCACATCCCCTGGATTATGACAGATGAAGCAGTCCAGGGCGGGGTTCTTAATTTGAGAGTAAAATTCTCCTCCCCAACTTGAACTTATTGGGTTTGCAGTTCATGATGACAGTAATGTTTCTATTTCGCAAGGTGTGAAGGATTCTAATGAACTTTTCAGTTATTTTCATTACAATGAGAATTTGGATGCATAAAAAGTGATGTTTAGTTTGAAGCTAGGTGCTCAATATTTGCAGCCTTGTGCCAAATATAAGCTGTCCTTAATTCTTTTAAGGGCACTTTGTCCTGGTGGAATTGGTTTGCAAACTAGCCTTACAGATTAGTTATTACTATCCTTACTTGGCACTCTATTCTCTGGACCTTGTATGAATTCTAAGCTATGCTTAGTTTTTAGGCGTCTTTCGTGGTATAATGGATAGCTAAGCTAGTAGACCAATATTGAGTTCAATTCATGCCTATGGCCTTGTGCTGCAACTAAGCTATAAGGAAAATAAAAGTATCGATATTTTCACTGATTTTACTTCTTGGTTCTCAGTATTTTATTGACGGACATCTCCCGTTCTGTTGATCTTTTTATGGCCGAAAACAAAATGCCACAATTATCTTTTTGATAGAGGAGGCAGATATAGATGAATATTTGTTGTCATTTTCTAAATTCAGCACAAGGCCAGAAGTGTAAGGCACCCGGTGATAATCGAATTCATTTACAGTGTTGTGCTAGTCTAGCTCGTAAACCATTATACCATGCAGGGTACTTAGAGTAGTCATTTAAGCTTAGCTTAGTTTAGCACAAGGTCAGAAATATAGGACACTCAGTGAGCATCGAACTCACTAAAAATAGCCTTTTAGCCAAGCTTGCTAATCCATACACCAAACGAATTATTTGTAATTTACTAAGCTTAGCTTAGTATGGCATACAGAATCTGTTTTCCTAAATGGTCACCCATATAAGTACTGAGCAGGCTCATCACTGACTAAATTCGGTGATCTTTCTGTGTGACTTTGAATGTAAGTCATAAAAGTACAGGGTGTTTCCAAAAATTTGATATCACTTGAGGTGTACAGAGTGTTTCAGAAAAATCGATATCATTTTTTGATAACTTGATCAATTTTCGTTCAAATGATCTCAAATTTTAATAGCCTGTGTAGAAACAGCTAGAAATTCTATGTTGAATATTGTGCTTTTTTTTCCTCTTCAGGTATAGAAATGTCATTCATTGGTAAAGAAAAGCGTTTAAACATTAAACAGACTTTTTCTACACGTGCTGTTAAAATTTGAGATCATAAGAACGAGAACTAGTCATGTTATTAAATTACATTTTTCTGAAGCACCCTGTATATTTCTTTTAAGAAGATATATTTCAATTTAAGCGGTCTAGAAACTGTTTTTAAAAAGAAAAGAAATTCAAAATCCGTCCATCTCGAAAAGCAGTTTCAACCTTCCTCCCCACTATAGGAAAGTCTGTCCATCGTCTTTAAAGTGCGACATTTGATTAAAAAAAAATTCCTCTTCAAATAAAGCTTCTATCTTAGCCAAGCTTTAGAATTAGTTCTGTTTATTACTGGTATGTTTGGGTCGGGCTGGTTTAGATAGCATAGCTGGGATCTGTTTGATTTATTGGGGTAGACCTAAATACAAAGTCATTTGGAAAAAGTTTGGCCCAGTAATGAAGCCAAGGGAGAAAGGAGGATCAAGGATACTTTTTGGTTTTAATTCTTTTCCATCCCTTCTTGCTTTGATATTTATCGCTTTCTCCCACCCTCTCACGTTACTTTTTTTTTTTTCATCTTGACCCTTCCCGACCTCACACTTACCAAGATTGTTTTTCTTTCTGTCTTTCTTCGTTGATACCGCGTAACCCTCTTGCTTTTTGTTTGTTCTTAGCACCCCCCCCACCAGTTTGCCTACCCTTAGCTGCAAGCATGGCTGGCTGATTATTTGGTAGGTTATATGCTTTTGGGGGTAACCAAGCTGACCCACTCCTCTCGTTCCTCGCTAAACTCAACTCTGTGTGTGTGTATTTGCAGAGGCTTACTTGATAGATTAAGGTCATTGATCCACTGGAATAGCATAATTTCCTTGTGCGCGCTCTGCTTACTCATTTCTTGAAAACCAGTCTTTTCTTTCTCTCGAGCTTGTTGCTTGAAGGAATTTAGTTTCAGTAACCACACCTTGTGTCTATCTATCTTCCTAGTTCGCAGCCTTTCTTTTTTGTCTTCATCGTTTTTCTCTCTCTCTCTCTCTCAACGTCCTTCCCATTTTTCACCTTTTTCCACCATCACTCTCTATTTGTCGTTTTGTTTCTTCTTCTTGTCTCCTCCCCCTCCTCCTTTTTTATATTCTCTCTCTCTCTCTCTCGCCACCTGCTTCCTACTCTCTTTTTATCTATACTCTCTACCTCCCACCCAAAGCTGTGAATAATATCAGTTTTGACCTGAAAATGTGGTTGGGCGATGTTAGGGCTTGGGAGAAAGAAAGTGGAATTTTATTTTGCCTGTTTTCCTAGTCCTTTGACAGTTCACTTCAACTCAACAACAACAACAGCAAAAAAAAGTGATGAAGGATTTGGGCTCACATTGACAGACAGAATAGAGATGAAGGACACCCAGCTAGGGTCCCTCCACTCCATCTTATTTCATGTTTTCCCCTTTCTCCACAAGATTTCCCCTCCCCCAAGCTGTGCCACTGTTTTGCCTGTTTCCACCGTTCTTGTTGCACACAGGAAGCTGTTATTGATATTCGTTTGTCATTAGTCTGCTAGTTAAGCAGGGGAGTAATTAATATGCCTTAGATTTCCTTTGCTTTCTCTTTGATCGTTAAAAGGGGGGAAAGAAAAAAAAAAAAAAAAGAAAAAAAAAAGGATACCCTGTTAGGTAAAGAAAAGAGAATAAGGACTATTTCCGCTTATAGACACAGACACATTACTTAAGCCTTTCTTGTGCGTGTATGTGTGTGCCGTGCATATGTGTACGTGCGTACACATGGTTATTATAAAATAGACGACCCGTGAACCCGTTGGGTTCTCGTTGTAACCGCAGTCCATCGGTGTTTCTATTTATTTAGGAAGGCGTGAAGAATTCTAATTAGCATTTCATAGTTATTTCAGTTATATCTAGAATTTGGATGATTAAGAAAGAAAGAAAAAAAATCCGTGTATATACAGACCCCCACGGTATTCAGTTGTAAATTCAACTGGAAATTACTTTGTCTTCGTACATTTCCAATGTATTATTTTAGTAAAAATTACGATCACACTCACACACAATGAGAATTTTAGAGATAGCTATACATATTCGAAATGATACAATTTAGTTAGGGCGGGTTTTTTTGCTCACCTCTGGGGATTGTTGAGTACTCTTTTATTGCCATTACACTCAGGTTCACTCTGACCCGGAGTGGTAGTACCTGTTTGGGTCCCATCGATGGGTCAAATAGATCTGTTTAGAAATTATTCGTAGTGGATAGGACTGTGTGCAAAAATAAATAAATAAAAAAACATAACTGCACAAAAATGTAAATATAAACGCTATTCCCTAACCCATGCATAAAATAACCCTTGATAGGTTAAAATCAATCAATTTTTTTTTTTTTTTTTTTTTTTTTTTTTTTTTGCTTACTTACGTACCTACCAGTCGGCTAAGGCTACAGAATACACCGACTGTATTTTTGCAGAGGAGTAAGACTCCCCCCAACGAGTTTCCTTGATATGACACTAAACAATCTGATGGTGAGGCTCTTGTAATGCTGAAGCTTTGGGAGATGGGAATACCTCTTTATTGTCCTCCTTCCCAGGTCCACTCTGATCCGGAGTGGTAGTATCCGATAGGGTCCTATCTATGGGTCAAATAGAATTAAACTGTGTACTTATACTCAACTGAGTTGTTTGAAATAGAACTGTTTTGACATTTAACTGTTTGTAAACAAAAAAAAGGTACTTATGCTCAACTGAATTGTTTGAAATAGAATCATTTATATGTATAAATATGGATTTGGCATTAGATAACCTAGAGTGGTTGAAATGCCATAAAACCAAACCAAACTAAAATCTTGATCTTAACTGCAAATATTAGTGCCTTCGCTTGATCTTATCTCTTGGGGGTAGTGAGTAAAGTCCTGTTTCGTCCTTCGTATAAATTCCCCGACTATTGATCTAAGATTGCTTTTTTTTTTTAATTCTTCATCGATGAACAAGAGTCCATATCTCGTTTTAGTTTAGTCTGTGTTACCCGTCGCACCAGTATGACTAATTAATATTATAGTTATGTTTAGTTTGTGTATTTTACAAATGCGTATTAGGAAAATAGTCTTGTGAAATTGATATACGCATGCCAAGGAGATTGTACGTATTTTCTTTATCGGCTATAACATACCCCATCCACTTTATTGCCCTGGTGGTGGAAAAGATACCCATTTTCGTTCCCCTGCTTTCTCCGGGTACTCTGTAATTTTCTTGACGTGAAGCAATGTACATGTGTTGTATGTACGCGTTCACCTGCAAACATTGCATTTGTCACTAAATTGAAACGACCCTACTGCCCATAAAACTGGAGTCAGCCTATGAATTTAAACGGCTTCCTCACCCACAGAACATTTTTACCTAAAGGTCTATACGTGCACCCGTATTTACCTGTAACAATCTCATGCTCTGTACTTATCAATTTAATTATTTCATATTTGATGTAGACGCTGTTTTAGCCTGATATTTTCTTTTGCATTACTATGTAAACATCACGGACATCTCATCAGCGAAGTTACCTTATGTTACTTGGTTCGCGTGCTCCAATATAATTTTTGACGTTTGGTTATTTTTATTTTATCCCGGCGTTTGATGTTAATTAGTAATTAATTATTAATTTGAAATGTAATAAAACAACACCGGAAAGACGTGTTAGTTTGAATCAGTTGATAACAAAGAAACACTTTAGCATCTGTTCTTTGAAAATAAAGTGAGAGGACATTCTTATGAATCTTAATTCAACGCAGGAAATCTTTCAGACTTAATTTCACAAGCTTAACCCCCCCCCAAAAAAAAACAACATGAAAACAAATTAAACTAATTCTTATCAAAATATTTCTGTATGTCTTTTTGTAAAATTTTATGAAAAGTTGTGGGTTTCAATTTTTGTGTGTTACAGGGATTGGGAACCTGTGACCTAAGGCCGAGTGCGGCTTTTCTCAGCCCTAATTAAAATTGCCCATTACATTTAGAAGCTGACATCCTAAGGCTTTCTTGGGGAGAATTTATAAAAGGCAATAAAGTTTCTCATTTCTTTTAAGTGTTGTATATTAAATTTGAACTAAGTTATAAAGTTTATTTCAGATTTTGCTGTAAACATAATAAAAAATCATTTAGTGTAACCTTATTAGAAAAATTTCAATGTGACCTTCAACCATAAAAGGATTGTCCACTCTTAGTATATACATTTACCCAACCCTCCTCAACAGTCAGGATATGACAAGGTAAATTTTTTTTTTTAAGTGGAGTAAAGCTGGTTTTGGTTCAGTAGTTCTTTTCCTAGACTGGCTGTCTAACCAAGGCTAAAGAACCTTGTTTGCTCTACTATTTACTCCTAGCTGGAAAGGAGAACAGATGGATTCATGCCTTTTCCAAGATCATTAGCACTAAGTTGTGGAGGGGTTGGGTAAATATATACAAGTACTCAAAATGCATAGATAACTGTACGTTTTTATAAATTTATTTTTGTCAATGTTCTTTGACTTTTCTTTTTGTATAGACCCTGCCTTCAATGTTATATATTGTGCTTAAAGAATGGCCTTCACTTTTCCTTCCCTATATATATATATATATATATATATATATAATCTTTTGATCATTGCAACATTCATAACTCCTGCAAATGACAGAGGTTGTCTTAGAGCCTGCATACCAATCTAAGGATTATGGATAAACTACTTCTGGCTTTCTTTCTTTCTTTCTTTCTTTCACTTTGGTTCTTTGATTTACATGTGTTTCCTAGACTTGTCCATCCTAAAATTTTGGGCTGGTGTTGGTCGTGGTAATTTCTGCTCATCGAAATAAATCTCATCCTTGTTGATATTGTGATTATTTGTGTTCTCCTTCTGCTGCATCTCTCCGATAAAAATGTCTGTTCATTCCAAGCCTTCTTTCTTATGGCAGGGCAAATAAATGATTTACAGGTTTTCATGTCTTCTTTGCCTCACTAGCAATTTTTACATCTCTCTCCATCCCCAAATGATTGTGCATGTGGTTTCTCTGTGTTTATTGATATATCTATATCTATGCATCTGTAAATGTGTCTAGGCAAACATCCCACTTTACCATACACCAAATTATTGAATTATACATACTATTAGTTTTAATTCCTTATAAGAAAATATGATTTTCTTGTTTTTCTGATCTTTAAGAAATCAACATTTCATGTTAAATGATCATTCGTGAACTTATATATATATATATATATATATAACAGGGAAAGGAGTAGTGCCCTCCCCTACACCTCGGTGTAGTAGCTATCAAAAAGGGACCCTTCAGGTCACCAACTTTACTTTACTTATATAATTAAAGGTGACAGACAAGGATTTGGTGTTCAGTTCTGTCATTGACCTTTTTTTGTTGGTGAGTGAGATGTCACACCTGTGGATGAAGGCATTTTAAAAATTGTCCGAAGTCTCTAATGTTATCATCTGAGTCCATCTATTACTTTTGGTTTAACTCGAATGATAACCTTTGAGACTTAAGACAATTTTTAAACTCCCTTCATCTACAGTTGCGATTAGGCCAATAAAAACTGAACACCAAAATCCTTATCTGTCACCTATATATTGCTATATAGACACCAAGAAGAAAAGATCTCAGTGGTTTGGTCATGTGGTGCACAAAGACAATGCCAGCTATGTCAGTCATTCATACAAGAATGGCTTTACCTATACAAGACCCACAGGACAACCATAAGTGACCTATTAAGAGAACACAAAACTACCACTGCTAACAGCAGAAAGATCCACAAGGAACCTTTGTGAGTTTATACAGATAACAATGACAACAAACAGACGACACTAGTTTAAATTAGGATTGGTAGTATTATAGTTGGTTTATCTAAATAATACTTAAAACAACCTTGAACCAGATGTCTTCAGGGTCTGGGATACTCTTAGGCATACATAGTTAAATAATGTGTATCACTGATTATATTTGCCTTGTACTTAAAATGTTTTTATCTGTATGTAATTCAGTATGTATATGTAATTACCCAGTCCCTCCACCGCAGGTAAGATGTGACACAAAGTCGATTTTTAAGTGAAGTAAAGCTGGTTTGAATTCAGTTTCCCTGCTCCCAGACTGGTTGCCTAACCAATGCTAAAGAACCCAGTCTACCCAACTATTTACCCATAATTTTTTTTTGAGTGGGGGGGACACAACTAGATTAATATCTTTTTCAAGAGCATTAGTATGATGTGAAATGCAAATAGTTTCATCTAGGATTGGAACCCTGGTTGTCGATTCCATTTTCTCTGATCATAACTGTTAGACTAAACTCATCTACTATTATGTGTCTGTGTCTCAATGTGTGTTTATATATAACTATTAATGTGTTCTTTGTATGCGTGGGTGAGTATGTATATCTATGTGTCACATGCCTCTATAAACCTTATTATACAATCACATATCTTATATGTCAGTATATATTATTGTTGCTTGTATATAGTCACAGTATGTATAGATCATAAATCAGTTAACTCAAAATGCATGAAGAATCCTCCCAAAAATTTTAATGTTTATGTATCTTTGTATAGCTGATTTATGCATTTGTTTATGTGAAGTTAATTCTTATGAAATACCACTAAGTCAAATTTTGTGCATTTGTCTGTCCAAGAATCATAGACTAATTGAGAGTCCAGGGACCTGATATTTTGTATGGATATTGACTTGATATTAGGTTCCAATATATACTTTGTAAAGTTGATCTTGGGTCCTTTTTGGTCACTAGAGGTCATCAGAGAACAAATATGCTATTTCTGGCCAAACAGAGTGAGATAAAGAGTTTGACCTGAAGTGTGAAATTGTCTTGACCCCATAAAATGTGGGACAGATGAGGTCAGATTCAACTTCCAAGCCACACCAATTGCACCTCTACAGAGTGTCCTGGGTATGATATTAAATCATCTGATGTTGAGGCCCTAGTCTTGGAGCTTTGGGGAATATGGTGTACCCCCTTCATTATCATTATTCTCAAGTCCACTCAGATCCAGAGTGGTAGTACCTATTTGTGTCCTATTTGTGAATCAAATAAAACTGTTCCATCATTTACTTAGGATAATTATTATTAGTTATTTGAAACCATACTGTAGAATTCACTGCCCTAACATGCAGAATAAACAAGAATAATGACACTTACTGGCTTAGTGGCCCCAGCTAGCATCAGGCTGGCAGACAAAAAGTAGAACAGGTGATAATTCAATACCGAACCTGTAACACCTGAAACATGACTGAAGAAAGCTGGTGTATATATACACTAATATGCCCACTCACTGGGCCAGCAAAAAAAAATCCTGTACTTTAGTTGTTTAAAGAATTTGTATAATCACCATTCTCAATTTGGTCTTGATTAAATGTTCATCAGGTTAGTTTATATGCTGCAGTTAATGTTACCTGTCTGGTCATTTGTCTCAGGTAGTACTTAGTACTTTTGCTTGTGTAATACAAAGTGAAATTGCAGTTAATAATGGCATTTTATTATTGACTTTCTCCATTATTTCTGCTCCACCCTTGAGATATAATGTTTTATATTTCTTTTGTTCAAAATTTGAATATCATAAAATTACTTCTGCTATAAAATCACAAGACCCCTATTGTTAGTAAATGACACAGGGAGCTATTTTATTTATTTATTTGTTATATATACAAAACCCAGAAAATGTCAAATTATGGATACTAGAAATCTGTTTCTTTAAACTTCTGTCTATAATTCTGAAATGAGGCATTTTTATTTCTATTCTTTACATACTGCACACTGGTATATTCATCTTGGTTGCTATACTTGGTTGAGTTTAGCAACCAAGATGAATGCAGCATTCTGCAAGAAACGTTAAGTAACTGACTTTTAGTGCCAATGATTTTATATTTTTCTGGGTTTTTGCTGTAGTTGTGTCAAGTGCTTTTTCTTGCAAATTTTTCTTGTGTGTGTATATATATATATATATATATATATATATATATATATATGAAAAAGCAAAAACTAGGTTTTTTGAGGATGATTTTATTTTTTGCCAATGTTAAATGTTTCAGTTTTTAAATGTGAAAACATTAACCGTTCATCAAGGCGTGTGAATTTTTAAATTTAAAAATTCACACATCCTGATGAAAGCTTCGTGTTTTCTCATTAAAAAATTGAAATGTTTAACATTGGCAAAAAATAAGATCATCCTCACAAGACCTTGTGTTTTTTCATATTTGTATATTTTCATACTGTCGGATTTTTATCTAGTTTTCTCCTTTGTGTGTGTGTGTGTGTGTGTGTGTGTGTGTGTGTGTGGTTGGTTTGTTGATTTTTATATGGCCAACATTGTAATAAACCAAGTTTATAAAGAATAGTTGCATTTGAAAGCATATAGCAAGGGTAACCGAAAAGTGATCACCCCTCTTGATTAACCTTGGATGAATAGATTTGAACATTTCTGCTCAATTCTGAAATGAATGTATGTAGTAGACATACATTGTATTTGCAGAATAAAATATTATGAGGTTGGGGAGTCAACATGCTGTTGTGGCTAACATACTGGATTGAACCCCCTTATCCCCTCCCAGCTATGACTTAAGTAGTACTACTACTGTTTTTCTATAAGGATGGCTTTGACATTAAATAATTCACAAAGGTTGATATGTCATTAAACAAAGAAACCAAACCAAACCAAGTAATTATGGTTTGAGGAAAAAAAGTGTGCAGATTGTTTCAAACCTTCTTCATCAGTACTATGTAATCTTTAAGAATATTTGGGAAGACGGGTAGAGTTTGTGGCTTTGAGAAGTTAAATTTTAGTTGATTAGTGAAATATTTTTGTATTTGATTAATGGGAAGTAGGGGTACATACTCCAGAAATTTGTTTGGGGAGGGGTACTTAAAGTTAGATTTATTAGAAATTTAATTACCCTATCAGGATATAAAGGTTTGGTTGGTTTTACAGCACATCTACCCATGTTGGGTTATTCAATGCTGAAATGATTTTTTTTTTCTTTTTTTTTCTTTTCTATTTTTTTGGTTGTTGTTGCAAGCAATGAGATGGTTTCAAGTAACTAATGATAATCATTTGTAAACAATGATAACTTCAAGTAACTATTCTTAATGCAAATAATTTGTACACAGTTATATGGTTTCGGGCCATTGGCCTAATGAGTAGAGTGTTCGCCAATGGTCTGGGAGACCGGGTTTCAATCCCATGTCAAGTCATACCGAAGACTCAAAAAATGGTACTTGATGCCTCCTTGCTTAATCATCATCATCATCATGTCGTGCCGCCAGCACGGATATCCCTGACCATCTCTCGTCACTTCTCCCTATCATTCATCGCCTCCGGCAGGTCTTCAGGGTTACATCCTGTGTCCTCACATAGCTGCTGTATGTAAGTTCGAGCTGGTCACTCAGCATTATAAGGTAAGGATCAAGAGTAAAGTGGAGCAATCTAGGGAATGGAGTAGTGCCCTCCTCTACACCACGGTGTAGTAGCTATTGAAAAGGGAGCCTTTGGGTCACCCTCAACTAAGGTCACCAACTTTACTTTACTATATGGTTTCAAGTATTTCTATCAAATACTAATAGTTTTAAAAGAGATGTAATTGCCCTATAACTGGGATTCATCCCATACTACCAGTCTAGGTCAGAGAAGACCTGGGAGTAGTTGCAGTGAAGTGGTGACTCCACAATTCCCAGAGCTTCAGAACTGGAGCCTCACCACTGAATTTTGTTTAGTGAGACTGTAGAATATGCTGACTGCATCTCTGCAGAGGTGTAAGACCCCACCCCCATCTCTGAGTGTCCTGGATATGACACTAGACCATCTGACGGTAAGGTACCAGTCCCAGAGCTTTCAGGAATGTGAAGTACCCCTTCATTGCTATTACTTTCTGGCCCACTCTGAGCTTAAGTTGTAGTACCTGTTAGGGTCCCATCCATCAATCAAATAGAAATATTTTCATTATTTTCTATACTTGAAACCATTTAACTGTATTCAAATAAATGAACTCTGGCTCATTTTTAAAAAAATTACTTACAAACTATTTGTTTCCAAATCATATATATTCAATATATATGTATAAATAGAATTTGGCATTAAATAACCTACAAGTTTCTGTTTAGTGCTTATTACTATGCAACAAATATGTACATGCACATTTAGATAGATAAATAGACTGACTGGTTGGTTGGGTTTTATAGCATATCAACTCTTGTGGGTTATTTAATGCCAAATCCATTTTTATGAAAATAGTTCTATTTCAAACAATTCAGTTTGGGATAAGTACACAGTTTAAATGTAAGTACAGTTTGATTGTGAAAAACATTTCTATTTCAAGCTATTCAGTTTAGTCAAGCAGCTCTAATTCAGCTAAGTATAAGTACAGATTTTGTTTACACACAGTTAAATGTCAAAACAGTTCTATATTAAACAAATCAGTTTAGTGTAAGTACAGTTTCAATGTCAAAAAACAGTTCCATTTCAAATAATTCAGTTTAGCATGAGCATGCAGTTTAAATGTGAGTACAGTTTAATTGTCAAAACATTTCTGTTTCAAGCTGTTCAGTTTTACTCAAACAATTCATTTTAGCATAAGTATGCAGTTAGTTCTATTTAACCCATAGATAGAGCCCTGACAGGCGCTACCATGCCAGGCTAGAGTGGATCTGGGAGCAATGGCAATGAAGGGGTGCTCTGCATTCCCCAAAGCCCCAGCATCACTGGAACCTCTCCATCAGATTGTTTCGTGTCATATCCAGGATACTCGTTGGTGGTGGTGGGGTCTTACTCATCTGCAGAGGTGCAGTTAATGTATTCTACAGCCCCAGTCGTCTGGGCAATAGACTGATGGATACATCAAAATAAAAATCTGGGATATATATGTTCAGGTTAGAATGGATAACTGAATAAGGCTAAATGAAATAAGAAGAATGTATTTTGCCTATCATCCAATTGGAATGGTCCTATATACCCTGAAAATTAAAAATTTTGACCGTTTACCTGGATTCAAATATTTACAACAGTAGTTGATGGAAAACATATTACTGCATTACCTACCAAGTAACTAAAAGACATAGATGAGATAGATTGATAAACTTAATTGTGTTGAACTTTGTTGAAATATCTAACTCACTCTTTGAATCTATTTTTGATCTTATGATGACTTGCTAACAGAAAACAAAAGAGCTTTTCATGATAGGAATTTTGGCCACAAAAAGTTATTTATCAGTGATGAAGGACAGCTGGAATTAAAGGTGTGAACTATTTGTCATCATTCAGAGATGGTCTGATAGTAAACCTGACTAATATCACTAAATGTTTAGACAAAAATGATTAAAATTTTTCTTTTTTCCCTCTTTAATGCACTTCATATTTCTAATTTATTTTGAATTGTACTTGTGATTGTTTTTTTTTTTTTTTTTTTTCTTCTTCTGTCAAAGACATGTCGTGCTAAATTTGCTGTTTTATTACAGTTTCAACGATAATTAAAATTGAAACTTTTGAAATTATCAGTTAGATGGAGGGATCTTTTTGGTTTTTTCATTTTTTTTTTTTTTTGTATAACTACCATAATCATTTGTGTATGACATACACTCATGTATTACACACATCCTTAAATTTCATTTGCCCAGTCGGCTGGGGCTGTAGAATACACCGACTGCTTCTCTGCAGAGGGGTAAGACCCCCCCCAGCAACGAGTGTCCTGGATATGACAATAAACAATCTGGTGGTGAGGTTCCAGCAATGCTGGAGCTTTGGGGAATGCAGAGTACCCCTTCATTGCCATCGCTCCCAGGTCCACTCTGGCCCGAAGTGGTAGCACCTGATCGGGCTCTATCTATGGGTTAAATAGAACTAACAGCATACTTATGCTAAAATGAATTGAGTAAACTGAATAGCTTGAAATAGAAACGTTTTTGACAATTAAAACCGTACTTACACTTAAACTGCATGCTTATACTTAACTGAATTATTTGAAATAGAACTGTTTTGCGACATTAAAACTGTATTTACATTTAACTGAATTATTACATATAACTGCTTGAATAGTTTGAAATGGAAATGTTTTTGACAATTAAACTGAGTACTTATGCTAAACTGAACTGTTTTCAATAGAACAGATTATTTACATTAAAATGGATTTGGCATTAAATAACCTACAAAGGTTGATATACCATCAAACCAAACCAAACCAAACCTTAAATTTCATTTACAAAATTCTGGAACAGAATTCTTGTGCATAATAGGGACTGACTTTCTCAAATTTGTAGCAGTTAAATTTAACCTAAATTTAGTATTTGTTTTACTTTTATCAGTTAGTACTAACTAAAAATAAAGATTTACTGTTGACATTATTTCTCAATACACAAAATTTACCCAGTATTTATTATGGACATGTTCACACACAAATGCTACAAGCTCGCAGTGAAAATTAGCTCACATTAAATGAAACAAAAAGTTATCAACAAATACACATCCCAGTGGATTGTAATGGCTTGAAACACATTAGTTTGGACTATAGATATAACTTACTTTAGGCCATCCTGTCTTGAATATGGTAAGGCATGTATCCAGAAAAAAGCTAATTATATAGTTCTTGTGTATAATGCACATCCCAAACTTTTTGGTTGAAAAATTGTCTTATACACAAACAATTACAGTATATTGATTATTTTTTAAAATCAGTTTTAAGATGTTACTGAAAGTAAGATTTGCTTGGATATACTACAAATATCTAGCTATCTATCTATTTTTAATGTGGTTTTTAGCAATGGTTCAGAATTTCCTTTTGATGACTTAAAATATTTTAAAAAATAAATTGATCCATATATGCATGTGTTTATAAAAAGTGAAATTCTAATCTTGTATTTGTATTACTAAAATAAATGAGATTTATAACAATTATCAAAAAGCAATACTGAATATTTTATTAAACATGTCATTTGATATATGTAAGAACACATCTTGATTATGCTAAATTTTTCAAATTAAATACAATTATAAAAAGAAACAGCCTTATGGCTTATTATACTAGTTACACAATCTTTGAAACCTTAATCCTTTTGTTGGTGATGTTTTCTTTTTCAGAATACAATATGTCTTCTTTCACACACACACACACATATATATATAGCTCTGGGAAGTGAGTAGTCACCTCTTCATTGCTATTGCTCTCAGGTCGACTCTGACCCAGGGTAATAGTCCCATCTATGGATCAAATAGATCTGTTTAAAAATGATGAATATCAGATAGGAATACTGGGAACCATATAAACTGTGTGAATTATTTGTGTTAAGAATTGATACTATAATTGTTTACAAAGGATTATTGATTATTTGCAACTATATGATTGCTTGAATTACTTGAAATTCGCTGTCAGTAAATTATTAGGTTTGGTTTGATGGCATATCAACCACTGTAAGTTATTTAATGCGAAAACCTGTTTATGTATACATATCAAATATATATGATTTGTAAACACATTATCTCTATAACAATCTTAAACAAGCCTGAGGTAATTTTTTTTTACATAGTTAAACAGTTCAATTTCAGACTATTCAATTTAGCATAAGTCAACAAAGTTAAATAGTTCCAAGTATTGCTATGTATCACTAACAATTCAACTAAACATCAGTCATTTGTTTACACTCATTTTGAATAGTCAAACTGATCTATTTGATCCATCTTTGACCTATCAGGTGCTACCACTCTGGGTCAGTGCGGACCTGGGAGCAATGTCATTGAAGGGGTACTCCACATTGCCCAAGGCTGGAGCCTCACCATCTAATTGTTTAATCAGGACACTTGTTGGTTGTGGGGAGGGTCTTACCCCTCTGCAGAGATGCAGTCTCTTTATTATACAATGTATTCTACTGCCTCACCTGACTGGGCTGGCAAATTATTAGTATTAGATATTGTTATGGTGACCTACCTACAAGATAATGAACTCTTTCTCCTTCATAAATACTAACCCTATTTTACTCTCAGAGAGACTTCCTCCCAGCAGTTGAACCTGACAGTTTCCAATGGACACTTCTACCTGCTGTACTAACTCTTATTTTGTATATATGTTCTGTGTATTCAATTAATGAACTTCGGAAATGGGGGATCATTCTACATTATGTTAAAATGTGAAAATGAACCCCCTAATAAAATGTAAAGTAATTGTTTTGTTTTTTTTGTTTTTATTTTTTTGAAATGTAAAAAAAAAAAAAAAAAAAGAATGTAGTGTATTTGAGTATAATTAAGTTCAAGTCACAAAAAAAGAAAGAAAAAAAAAAGATATTATGGTGACCTACCTACATGATAATGGACTTTTCCTCTTTCATAAATACTAACCCTATTTTACTCTTAGAGCAGTCAAACCTGACAGTTTCTACTGGACACTTCTGCCTGCTGTACTAACACTCTTATTTTGTATATATGTTCTGTTTATTCAATACACTTGTTCCATCTACTTTCTCTTCTTCCATGTTTTCTTTCTGGCCTCTAACAGGCCACAACAGATATGAATACTTGAAACCATATTTTGTTTGCAAACAAATGATTGTTAGTGTTAGATAGTAATCGCTAATTGAAGATATATAATTGTAAATAAATTATTCTTAAATAGGAAATTATTTGAAACTTGCTTGCAGAAAAGATTTTGGCATTAAATAATCCAAGTGTTGGCATACCAATCAACAAATCAATCAAGAGCCTGAACTATTTGGTTTATGTTGTTTTGTGAAATACTAATCAACCCAAAATTCATGGTTTAAGAGTTCAAAGAGTGAATCAATTTCTTCTCTCTTTTTTTTCTTTTTAAGTAAAATGTATATCTTAAGAATCTTTTTGATTAGTAGCTATTGCTTGTATGAATTCATTAGAGAATTAGGTTTATAAATTGAGACATAAATTTATGAGCTTAAATATAATGTTTGTAAATTTAGAAATTTACATGCTTTCACTTAGAGGATTGAAAAGAAAATAAATTTTTAAAAAAGAGTGTAATCATTTTTTTTGTTTTTGTTTAAATTCTGAAAGCCACTCTCTAGAAGTTTTGGTTTAAATTATTCTGGATCTCGTCAAATTCTAGAGACTTATTTAATCTAACTGACCTAATCTTTAAACTGCTTCCATGAAAAAAAAAAAATGGAAAGAATAGAACTTACAGCTATGTATGAATAAGTTTAAAAAAAAAAAAAAAGATCATTTCTGCTTCCTTTCTCTTTAGTATGATGTTATTCTAATTATATACAATTCTTTTATGCAATTTTTTTCAGATTTAGAATCAGATGATAGATATCAACTCCTTGCAATTTTCCTTAAAAATCTGGAAAAGAAATTAAGAGTAAATTCATCCAAAAGGCATTTGTAGATTCAAAGTCCCTCCTCATCTTAAACTTATCGACACAGATTTATATCTACATCTTATGAAGTATACATGGTTATTTGCTAAATATAACTTAGTCTGGTCTTTCACTGGTCCTGTAACCTGGTTTGGCCATATGGACACCACTCATTTTGTGTGTCTTGGTCAAGAATAGCCTGGCATAGCCCATTCATCTAAGGTCTACAATTGGTTTGAATCAGCCTTTTTCTATACCAAGATTAAAGAGTCTAGTCTGTCGTACTATTTACTCAAAGAGGGAGAATAGTTTGATTTTTATTTCTTCTAAGGGTATTAGCATTATGTGAAATGCAAACAGTCTTATTCAGGATTTGAACTTGGGTAGCTGAGTTCATTTCTTATGACTATAACTATTTAGTCATGAGCACTTTCAAGATCTAGTACAGTCATAAGGATATATTGCAGTTAGCAGACTATTGTTAGTAAGTTTGATTCTCACTGAGTACCCCATACTTCTGTTCTTATGCCAAACTTACCTATACTTGGTAAGTGTTCACAAGGCCATAATAGTGATGGACCTGTCAGGGTTGAACCTACGTTATTTGTGAATTGGCCTGCTAAATATATATATTGTCATCCACAGACTTTGTTTCATTGTATCACAACTCTTAAGTGTGGCTAGATACGTAGGACACTTTAAACTGGGATTGAAACCCACTTAACTTCACGCTAGACATGGCATCTAACCACTCAGCTATTTCAGCGACATACATCTGCTCAGAAATTATAACACATATGTAGTAGCTTTTGTTTGTTTACATTTTGCACGATTGGATACCAGAGTGCTCAATTCGTTAGAAGAGCTTTGCAATATGTGGGTGGCAGGATATATATATATATATATATATATATATATATATATATATATATATATTGTGTGCATATGCATTTGGAATGAAATGAAAAGTGCTGTTTTTCATTTTTCAATACTTGGGTATCCATGTCCCTGAGAGGCTTCCTGAATTACCATGACTGTTCTTAGGATAGATAGTACTTTCCTGTTGTCTTTATCTTAATTCAGAGTTGACCTTCTTGACTAATTGCCTGGCTAGAAAATCCAATCAGCCCGGCTATTTTAGCCATAGTTGAGGGAGAAGTAGATTCATATCCTTTTTCAAGGGAATTAGTATGAATTGAATGTATATAGCCTCAGCCAGAATTTGAATTTAATTTGTTATATACAGGGTGTTTCCATATATATGCAACCCATTGATATTCTAATGATTTATTACTGAGACAAGTGCAGTGGCAGTCATTTGGACACATCCTGTAAAAAATCCATCCTTTCAGCTAGACACATCAAACAGGCAGGATCTTATTCAGAACTTTGTATAGTCTAACTTTCAGGGACTTGTTTAACCCTTTTGCAGGCAGATAATTTTTTAATCTTTATAGAGTGGGTGAATAATTTTCAGAAAATTTGCAAAATAGGGGTTATGTTTAAACAAGGCAGTCAATTGTGTGTGTGTGTGTATAATTTGATCAGCAATTGTCATAATACAATAGGGTTAAAACATTAAAGCCTGGTAGTAGTCTCTGGTGTAGCGGCTAACGTGTTGGACTGTGACATCATAGTTAGCAAGTTTGAATTCCAGTCGCACTATTAGGTTCACTTTCGGACAAATACCCTTGGGAAAGGTATGAATCCCCTTATCCTCACAGTTATGGGTTAAATAGTTTCACTGCTGTTCTATAAAGATTGCTTTGGCATTAAATAACCCATGAAGGTTGATATGCTATTAAACAAAGAAACCAAACCAAATGTAACACCCCCTGGCAAAGATGTGAACTCACTTATTTGCCCAGCTATACGTTAAATAGTACCATTACTTGTTCTTCTACAAAGTTGACCCTGGTATTAAATAAACCCTCACTTTGAATTATGATATTTTGTCAAACAGCTTTTACTCAATCCTACACTACACAAGGGTCCTTGTGATGTTTCTATACATTAACATTAAATTGATCAACAAGCATCCAATAGGAAAATGCCTTACACTGAGCTAAAAAAAAAATGACAAAAACGTAGCTCTGTCTAAAAAAGGGTTAATAATTCTGGTAGTTGCTAATGCTAACAAGCAGCCATGAAAGCAGTTGCGCCAATATTATGACCAGTCTGGAAATAGCTTTGGTTATTTAGAAACTCCCGTGCCAATGATTTTGATACTCAAAACTTTGTTGTTGGTTGGTATTGATTTCAAGTTTTTATCTTGGAAAAAATCGCATTCCCCTCCTGGCTGTTCTTTTGTAGCGAAAAGATTAGTCACAGAATTAAATTTGCTTTAGTATGTGTGAATTTGTAAGCATTTTTATTTGTTTGTGTTTTTGATCTCCCTTCCTCTGGTTCTCTTAATGTGTAAAGGCTTTTCAGAACTGCAAAAGTCATATTGATTTTTGATTTTGGAAATTTGTGTTGCTTCTATCAGAATTTATGAGAGATGTTTTCCCCTGGGGTTAATTGCTAATTTGCTTGAGATAGTTTATTTTATTTTTCTCCTAAAAAAAAAAACCTCTTCAAACAAAAGAAATGCCATTGAGAGTTAAGCCTTGTTTCTTGTGTGTATTGTGTTTCCAAATATTGGCTAATTGGCTTTGTGTGATCTTGTGGTGATTGAAATATCAATGGAGAATATCTGTTAACATTGTAAAATGAATAGATACCATCATTTTTGGAGGAAATTGCTTTTGGCTGCTTTCAAGATAGTTCAGTTCCATTGCTTGGCCCAGGTCAATTCTCTTAGCTGTTGGCTACAAATGCATTCACTTCCTCCCCCAAGATGATGACTGCTCTCTTGAGCTACTAAAATCGTATTCAAGTGTCAAGTGACATGCCATCAACATCTTCCTCTTGTCATTCTGTTGATGAGCTTTTTATTTCTTCCTTTTATCTGGAACTTTCTATTAAAACCATTTTATATGGTTTAAGTCCATGTTTTATCAACTACCTTGTCCACAGAGCATAGAATATGCTGACCGTATCCCCTGCAGAGGACTAATACTTCCCCAATGGGTGTCTTGGGTTTTACCGGCTCATTGGCCTAGTTGGTAGAGTGTTCGCCAATGATCCGGGTGACCGGGGTTCAATCCCAGGTCGGGTCATACCAAAAACTTTTAAAATGGTACTTGATACCTCCTTGCTTAACACACAGCAATATAAGGTACTATCAAGGGTAAAGTGAAGTAATCCAGGGAAAGGAGTAGCGCCCTCCCCTACACCTCGGTGTAGTAACTATTGAAAATGAAGCTTTCTGGTTGCCAACTTTGCTTTGTATCTGATGGTGAGGCTCTAGTTCTGGAGATCTGGGTAAAGTGGAGTACTTTTTCATTACCATTACTCCCAAGTGCACTCCTTGTTAGGGTCCTGTCTATGGGTCAAAAATAGCTCTGTTTAAAAACTATTCGTATTTGATAGGACCGTGTGCCAAAAAGAAAAAAGGAAAAACTTTTAAGAAACAACTACACAAAAATGTAAATATGAACACGATTACCTAACCTCTTGGGATAGAATATTCCTAAACGGGTTGACATGCCATCAAAATCAATCAATATGTTCTATTAAATAAAGATTTTGTATCTGAATGGCTTTTAACTCAGAAATAATGTGCATAGTGATTAAATATATGGCAGTCTAAAATTGAATATGTATGTCATACTAGTCCCTTTAATGAAGCTGCAAGAATTATGGGCTAAGAGTTGTCCTAGCTTTCGTTTTTGGAGCAAATTATTGATCCTGGGGAATTATCTTTTTTAATTTTATCTTCTTGCTAATCCGTTAATGCTTAAATCAGTTGAATTTGTTAAATTTGTTGAAGAAAATTTTTCATTTTTCTTTGTGTGTTATTTATGGTGAAAAATTATTTGCTTTTTTTTTTCTCCATCTTATACATAGAATCATTAAATATTTTAAAACAGTCTCAGAAATAAGTCTTCTCTTTTGCCATATGTTCTGATGAAAATTTATTTATCTTAATTTTTTTTTTTTTTTCTTTTTTGAATTATTAAATATTCATATTTTGAACATAGAAGCTTTAATATGTGAGCTTGACGTGAGAAAATAACTTTAAATATTTTCTTTTTCCTTTTCTTTGATTTATATTCATAAATGTATATATAAATATACATTCATAAACGTATATATTTACATGTTATATACCGGTGTACGACTATGCACAGGTTTAAGAATGGTGTATGTATATACATATATACGTTAATTCCTGCACAGATGTATGGTGCATAGACACTGGATATGTTTTATCATTGAAAGCTTAAACTGAATTTTGTATATTCAAATAAACCCCTTTTTTCTTCTTTTTTTTCAAATTTGTTGTCATGACAACACTAATCTTGAGCTATTTCTTAAGGTTAATAGACTTATATAATTTTATTTACTGATAAAAATAAAATTGATCTTCATAACTTTTCATTCAAAGCAATATTTTTTTTCTAAACTTCAGTTTCATTGACAGCAACAAACTTGTATATTTATAAGGCTCTGCTTAACAGGTCTGGGGTACCCAATGAGGTTAAAACACTCTATTCGTACCTGGATGATCCGTGAACCTATTGAATTCTCGTTATAACAGCAGTCGATGAAAATATCGATCTTCTGTAAAGGATTCTAATTAGAATTTCATAGATATCTCCGTTATATCGAGAATTTGGATGGTTTTAAATAAATAAATTTTATTATTTCTATTGGAAAATTATACATTCAAAACGAATATTGCCAAACTTTCACAACATTGAAATTTTGTAACCAAAAATAAAATTGCTAACACACACACACACACACACACACACACACACACACACACACACACACACACACACACACACACACACACACTTGACTGCCTTGTTTAAACATAACCCCTATTTTGCAAATTTTCTGAAAATTATTCACCCACTCTACAAGGATTAAAAAATTATCTGCCTGCAAAAGGGTTAAACAAGTCCCTGAAAGTTAGACTATACAAAGTTCTAAATAAGGTCCTGCCTATTTAGACAATTCTAGAAAATATTGGCAATGGGAAGTATCTAAGAGAAAGTACACACATTTTTGTACATGTCTTTAGTTACATAGTTTCAAATAGATGATACCCCTAAAATCTCCGTTTTGATTCATTTTCATTAGGAATCGTGGTATCCTTGATTTAGAAGAAAATTGCTAGGTGTGTACTTATTTATGGGCAACTCTGTGTGTATATAACAGTAATCCAACAAAAGCAGCACACCATAGCGAGATATATGTATACAAAAACGATGAGAATTTTAGTTCTCTATATATTATGTGTGAGATTGATAGATATAGATAAGTAATCACAGGTTTAGCTTACTAACTAGTGTTCCATGGCGAGTTACATGAAAATCCCGTATATTTAAGTAAGAAACATTTACCTTTTTAGCATACTTGAATTTATTTTCTTGACTTTGAAAATAGATTTTATACAAACAAATATGGTTGTTCTTTTTTGGAACACCATCGCAACGGTGAGAAACGTATTTGGCACTTGGAGAAAAATTTGCTTGAGAACGATATAACAACAATTTCTTTTGGAGATTGAGACCATTTGAAATCAGAAGAGAAGAAGGTTCCAAAATATCATCTATGGCAATCAACCTGAGAAATATTATGGAAAAAAATCTTAGAACGACAGTTCAAGCTCTTTCAGTCAACCGTAGATTTTTTTCTTGTGACTGTTTTGTTATTTGATCTGTTCAGAAAGAGTAAAAATCTGAACAAATGAATTCAATATAAACTGACAGATCAGAAATTGTGTTGGTTTGAGGCATGTTCGTCAAGAACATATTTTGATTAAGAAGAGTGTTTCAATCCTGAAACAAAATTCATTGATGAAAAATAGATAAAAAAAACAAACAAACAAACTTATATATAAACTATGTGACTTTACTTATCTGCAACCTGGTCTCGCTACAAAGTAATGAGAAATTCCGTTATGGTAACACGTGGCATAATTGAGCAAACAAGAAAGATAGAAAGCAAACGTACAAAAAGTTGTGTGTGTGTGTGCGAGAGAGAGAGAGAGAGAGAGAGAGAGAGAGACACACACACACACACACACACACACACACACACACACACACACACACACACACACACACACACACAGGTTGGGGTTTTATGGTATATCAACCCTTGTAGGTGTAATTTAATACCAAATCCTGTTTATGCAAATGTATCAAATATATGATTTGTTAACGAATAGTTTGTTGGTAAGATTTTTAAAGAGATCATTTGTTTGTACACAGTTAAATGGTTTCAAGTATTGCTATTCAACTCTAACAATTCAGTTTAAGATTAGTCATTTGTTTGCAAACAGTTAAGTGTTTAAACATTTTTTGGGGGCTCATATAGGTACTCTCATTTTGGGTCAGAGTAGACTTTGGATTAATGGTAATCAAGAGGTACTCCACATTCCCCAAAGCTCTAAGACTGAAACCTCACCATCGGATGGTTTAGTGCCATGTGCAGGACACTACTTGGGGTAGTCTTACCCCTCTGCAGCAATGCAGTCGGCGTATTCGACAGTCTCATCTGACTGGGCTGAGAAAGTACCTGATGAAACGAAAGAAGAAGAAAGCACGAGAAGAAAGAGAAAAGGTACAAGGTAGAATAGAGAGGGGGGAAAAGAAACAACAGTTACTGGGTGTAACAAAGAAAGAAAAGGGAGAGAAGGGAAGGAAGAGAGTATGTGAAGACAGAAAATACATGGTGAAACGTAAGAAAGCAAGCAAGCAAGCAAGAGGTGAAACAAATAAAGGGCATGACAGATAAAGAAAACACATGGCGAAACAAAAAAAAGAGAGAAATAAACGGAGAGAGAAAGAAACAAAATATAGGCTGAAACAAAGAGGGAGATATAGAAAACCAGAAACGGGAGTGGGATAGTGAGAAAGAAAGAGAGAAAGTACATGTCGCAACAACAAAAAAAAAAAAAAAAAAAAAAAAAGTAAGTGCGGAAAGAAAGAAAAACATAGGAAGGAAGCATCAGGAAAAAAAAAAGCATAAACGAGAAAGAAAGGGGGGAACATAGGAAACAAGATGAAAGTAAAAGAACAAGAGAGACCATGAGGAAATGTTATTAAGAAGTTCTTTCGATTAAAATATTGTGCTTTTTGTTTTAAATATATTTTACTTGTCCTTGTCAAGAAAGCCGACATTTTGAGTGTTGTGGCCTTGAGGTTGGAGATGATATTTCAAACAGTGTAACTTTTAAGGTTTTGTAATTTTCTTTTGATGTACATTAAATTTTAAGTCTTACTTGCTTTACGCCTCCCCACCTTTCTTTTTACTCCCCAAATCATTTTAGAAGTTTGATTGGTATCACCCTATAATCCTCTGTCTCACCGAAGCCATTCTATCTCTCTAGCCACCCAGCTGCACAAAACCAAACACACCTATGTTGCTTTCTCTCTCTATCTTCTTTCATTTGGTTCTTTAATGAGAATCTGATACCCACCCGTAAAGCCCACCCTACCTCATTTACTCTGAGTGGTTCAGTAGTCACCAATAACAATTTGATTTAATATTATCTGACTGGAGTGAAATGAAATCTTCAAAGATGATCGTTTTCTGTCTTTTCTTTTAATATTTTCCTAATTAAGATGTGAAGGAAGTGAAAATAAATGAAGAAAGCTGGATTGTATGAGGGGAGGGGGTGTTGATGGGGGTAAGTTGCGGTGGCAGTGGTTATAAGTGTAAAGGAGCCAATTTAGATATGTTTCTCTTTTAACATAATTTCTCTTTTCCAATTCAGATCTGTTTGATTTCTATCACCCCTCGAAAAAATGTTCGATTTGATTAACATCATCATCATCATCATATTATTATTATTATTATTATTATTATTATTATTATTATTATTATTATTAAGAAGAAGAAGAAGCGAAAACAAAGATAAATACTTGGATTTTGCAAAGAGAGGTGAAAAAGTTGTGGAACATGAAGATGGTCATACCAATTGTATGTGGTGGGCTTGAAAACAAGATAGGAGGAATCGGAGATCAGAGACTATTCAGACGACAGCACTGTTAAGATCAGTTAGAATACTTATAAGAGTCCTAGAGACCGGTGTGTGTGTGTGTGTGTGTGGGGGGGGGGGCTGTCACTCAGACTCCAGGGAAAAACACCAGCGAAAACTGCTGTGGAAAAGTTCACAAGGAGTATAAATATAATAATAATGATGATGATGGTATGTACCCTGCTTTATGATTAAGATAGTTATTTCCCATCAATACTAATAGTCGATGTTCAAGCCCGCGAACCTCCTTTCAAAAACTGACTTTAAAGGCTCAAGGTAAGCAAATCGTCACATCTGAACGCCTTAAAAATAAATAAATAAAATAATCGTTTAAATAACCCGCAAGGGTTGGTATGCTATTAAACCAAATGACCTAACGTAGATAATAATCGTGACTAATTTTTGTTGCATAGCATCCAGGAGACCTTCATCTTATCAAGTAATTTGTCAGATTTGAAAGTTTTTACAAATATAAATACTATGTCGAAATGATCTCTGATTTTTCGACATGCGTGTCCACGAGTAATCTTTACTTTTTTTTTTTTCTTTTAGAAAAAAATCTTTAATTTGTATTATCCTCGAGTGGGAGATAACTTATTAAGACCCAAGTTTCAATGACGTGTGACTACCATTTCAAAGTTGATATTTAACGATAAAACATATTTCTATTAGTCCGAGAAAATCTTTCTTATCTAATTTCTCCTTTGTTTGGCTGAGGAATGGCTGACTGCCCATATCTAGTCGGATGAGGGATGTCCACGCAGGCAGCACCACTCCACTCCACTGCACTCAAAGTGATTGGGTCAGAGTAAATTCCTGACGCCTGAGGTGCTGAGGAAATTGGGCAATTTTTGTCACTGACCCCATATCTGGCTAGGTCTTAACAATAAAAATGGCCTTTTAAATCCAATGACCACCATTGTTATTGTTTAAAAAAATAACCTTTTGCTATTTTCAAATATTTTAACACATCGAGCTGTTTAGGTTTAAGGCAACAATTGCATTGTCTTTGCGTACTAAAACGTTAGACCAAATCATTTTTAGTATGTATTTGGAAAAAACAAATCAAAATCTCGCACAAAGAAATGTTTCCTATTTTGGGGTTTGTCCAGAATATCCCGCTAATGAAATGCCTGTGGGGTGTGTGTGTGTGTGTGTGTGTATATATATGTGTGTATATATATATATATATATATATATATATATATATTTGTGTGTGTGTGTGTGTGTGTGTTCACTCTCCAAATAAAACTAAGTTTGTTATTTTTTTAAAACTAAAAGTTACATTTCAAAATCACATTTTCAACTAGCTACAATTCACATATCTGCTCTATTTTCCCTCTCACCGACCACTATCGATAGCCGATGTATTATTTTGGGACTTAGATATATAATTGTTATTCAATAAAAAAAGAATGAAAGAAATGACCGAAACTTATATTCATCCAGATGGTGTTATATTTCTGTATCATTTTTTGTACATTACGGCTGAAATAACGGAGATTTTGTTGTGCTATTTTGGATAAGACCCTACTTTGATTTACCTGTGTGTAAGTATGTGTATGCATATACATAATTGTGTGTGTGGCGCACGCGCGTACACACACACACACACACACACACACACACGAAACTGTTTTCTAGAAAATAAACCAAGATTTAAATCTTCAAAATTACCGTCTTCTGTTGTATCAAATATCTGATTGGCTTTTTTGAGATGAGTTAATATGACATTTTTAATGGAAAACAAGGTACGAATATCAGTTAAGCAATTTCACTAGTTTTTCAGTACTTGCGGATGTACATAACGTTTGATATTTGTAATGTGAAATTGTGGTTAGAATCTGTGTTCCTACTTGTGATGGGAAAACTGATAGGCAATTCACTCACGATACCTTCATTATTACTTGTATTAGTATTATTTTTATGAGTAGTAATTTTTCTTTCCTCTGATAATAATCAACGTTGTTCGTATTCAGCGGAGCATTGCTTAAATGAAATGTTTGATTTACTAGTCGAGGGAGAAATGCGGCCAATGAACCCAACCATTTTTTTTTGTGATCACAAGCTCGCTCTTTGGCCCTTTTTTTTTCTTACATTTTTTTGTGTTTTGTTTGAACTATTTTCCTTGTCTTCACTCCTATTCAGCGGCCTTTTTTTTTTCTTCCTCCTTCTTTCCTTCCCCAAACTCTTAACACCGTCGCAACTAGTGTAACCTGTATGTCGGGCAACCACCGATTCTTTTTTAACATCGAGCGCCCAGCTCCCTCCTTTTCTTCTTAACCACTATTCCGCCGCCGCCGCCGCTCCTGTTCTTTTGCCTGACTGACTACCGGACTCATTCACTCTTTATCTTTTTTCAAAAATCTTGTTTACCAACTAACATCACAGAAATGATCTCTTGTTTTTTCTTCTTGTGTTTGTCTTGTTTTATTTCGTGCTGGAACTTGATCTGAGCTTTTTGATCTGTAATTAACAATTTTTTTTTGTCATTTAATTTGCCGGAATTCACGTATACGTATTCCTCTTCATACACGCACGCTCACCCGTTTAGTTACTATTATTACCATACCACCCAAATACATTGCCCTTCAGGCTCTTCTTTTCAGTTGTCGAAGGAGATGATCCCAAATGGAATGTGGT
Source organism: Sepioteuthis lessoniana (assembly GCA_963585895.1). Lineage (NCBI taxonomy): Eukaryota > Metazoa > Mollusca > Cephalopoda > Myopsida > Loliginidae > Sepioteuthis > Sepioteuthis lessoniana. Next base: position 86,609,857 of record OY757913.1, on the reverse strand, counting down.
GACGCATGTGCTGACATCACACAGGTTTTAAAAAAAAATCTCTATATGTTACTAAAATTCTCATGTATAACCGTAATTTAGCAAAAACGACGCATTACAAGGATTGTATATATTTGCATAGTTCGTCAATGATCCGAGAAACATGGGTTCAATCCCAGGTCAAGTCATACCAAAGACTAAAAAAATGGTACTTGATGCCTCTTTACTTAACGCTTACCCATTATCCATACCTTAAAGTGGCGCCATCCAGAGAAAGGAGTAGCACCCTTCCCTACACCTTGGTGTAGTGGCTATTCAAAAGGGAGCCTTCCGATGATCCTCGACTACGGTCGGCCAACTTATATAAACCTTAGAAATTTTATACACCTTTTTTTTTATTTTTTATTTTACACACACAAACTGGCTTTCGGGCTGGAATTAAAATCTATTAATCATCATCAGCTATGCAAAAATAAACGAAAGTGGTAGTCCCAAGTGGAATGTGGTGAAGTATGTTAAACATCACGCAGAACTTACAATTTTTTTATTTCTATATATTATTAAAATTCGTGTGTGTGTGTGTGTGTGTGTGTGTGTGTGTGTGTGTTACGAAAAACTCAACAAAAACGGCACGTTATAGCGGGATTTTTTTTTTATTAGACCAGTACATTTAAAATGCTTTAATTTAGAGATTAAAACAATTTCCTGTTCAATTTGGAACTGAATAATAATCTTGTGGGGTCTTTGTTCGTGTTGAACATCATCTCTCTTTTAATCCTCCAATAAAAAAAAAAGTTAGGATGTCCTGGGTATGACACTAAACTGCATCTGGTAATGAAACTCTAGTTCTGAATATCTGGAGAGTATCGCGTGCCCATTCATTGCCATTACTCCTAAGTTCATTCTTAAAACCTCTTCAGAATCAACTACAGAAACAATGTAAATATGAACATACAATGAGTGTAATTCCCTAACCTCTGAGAATAAAACAACCCAAGATAGGTTGACATGTTAAGATCAATCAACCAACCTCATGGACAGGATTCGACACAAGGTCAATTTTTAAGTGGAACACTGCTTGTATAAACTGCTATACTGATTGCCATAACTAGGTCAAAAACCCAGTCTGCCCTACCATTTACCGATATCTTGGAGAAGGAATGGTTATTGTCATGCTTTTTTTTTTTAATTAATTAATCATTGTAACAACTTCCATAGGTTGTTTTAAAAATAAGTTACCAGGCTTTTCTCTTTTTTTTGGGGGGGGTAATTGTTTCAGGGCTAAAATGTAAATTAGAAAAGCTGCTTTTTTACTCGATGAACTGTAATCTCTGTCTTCTATCTCGCATAGGCAAGAAGTTTTACTTGTCTTTGTATGATTAATGTTGGTATGTTGAAATGATTATCTCAAAATTTAATTTTCTACTATGATTCAAATTTGATATTACCAAGATAAATTGAAAGTGAAAGTGGATGTCTCCCCCCGCCGCCAGATTTCCCTTTCTTTCGTTTTACCTCGGTTATTTGATAACGACTTGTGCTGCTGCTATGAAAAGTGTGATTAATTCTGATTTCCAGACAGATAAAACCTTTTTTCTAGCCTGTAATTTCTAATTGACTTCATCCTCAGTTTATTTCTAAGAAAAATTGAGCAACTTTTTTTCATACCTAAAGTTTTCTTAGATAATAACCCATTTTAAAAGATTTAATTTATTTTATTCAACCTGTACTTTTATTTGGAATCACTCTGTAATTACCAGGTTGATTCAAAGGTTTTTTCGTATTTGAAACTTTAATTTAAAAAAAAAAGCGTTTACTCATCGAAATATATCCCAACATATTCTGTTGCCTATTGCCATCGTTGTGCCTGAAGGTCAATTCCTAGCTTACACCATTTGACGGGTTTAAAGTGTGTGTGTGTGTGGGGGGGGACTCTTTGCACCTGTTTTCAACCTTATGCTCATTGTTTAACCACAATCCGTGAGGGGAATGAATGATGGCTCGGAAAATGGGGGTTATCTGATCGTGCAAGTCTGGATTGGAGGCAGGGTGAGGCAGCACCTCCAGACCTTCAGTTAGTTTTTATGGCATATCGACCATTGTTGGTTATTTAAGGCCAAATCCTGTTTATACATATATATTAAATATATATGATTTATAAATACATTTTGTAGATAACATTTTAAATGAGCCTGAGCTCATTCCTTTGCACTCAGTTAAATGGTTTCAAGCATTGCTATGTAACACTAACAATTTAACATCTGTGATTTATTCGCACGTATTCGAATGGAGATACATATATGATTTGTATTGCTTATGTATCACTAACAATTCGATTAGACAGTCATTTGTTTACACACAGTTAAATGGTCAGAGTGTTCTATTTCTAACAATTCAACTCCTCTGCAGAAATGTCGTCAGTGTATTCTACAGGTCCAGCCGACTGGGCTGGATCCCCTCAAGTTTGTACTTGGTCACATTGGCAGTGTGTGCTTATGCTCAGGCATTGTCATCCTGTAGGAGTGTTGATACTTACAGGAAATTGTAGTATTTAGGTATATAAAAACGTACAATTGTACTTATCCAGCATATCCTGCTGTCTTGCTGAGGAAATGTCTGCTGTAACATACAAAATAAAAGAATAAATGAAACAAAACAAATCTAGAAATGTAATGCGTATATTCACCATCCATATAAGAAATTTCCGTTATTTGGTCTATTGTTTTTTAATATTTCAGTAATTGGCTGTAAGTCACCATCTTCTTAGTACCTGGCTGAAAGAAAAACTAAAGAAATATAGCAGGTGGGCGGATTGTAGTAAGTTGAAGATAATGAAGTGATGACTTGGTGTTACTTGATTCGGTTCTTGTGCACCGCCATGTGATTTTTTTTAAGCCAAAGACTTGCAGACTTTACTGCAGATGATGAAAGTGGTATAATCTAGTCCCCAAAGGAAGTGTTTCCTGTTCACATTTCTTATGAGACTTCCTATGATTGACGTATCCAACCGTTGAGAGAACACGATTTGCAGACATATATTATGGTTGTTCCATTTTGATCCTCTAGAATAATCTGGATTGACGGCTTTTCTTTGACTGTCTTCTCAGAGGATGTTTCAAACCAGTAACAATCTTATAAACCTTGAAGCAGAGATGACAGACGAATGGAGTGTTGACTGTACATAGACTGTATGTTACAACATACATATATACATGTACACAAACATAATGAGAATTTTAATAATATATATAGATATCATTAATCGCAAATAGATAAAATAAAGTATTTGATAATTATCTTCCTTTATTATTCAGTTACAAAAATGATTGGAAATTTGTTTTATTCTCCAAGAGTATTTGGGCTTTTCTGTGTTCGTATTTTCCTAACAGCTGACTGTTGACCTGTGATCTTACATAAAATGTAAGGAGGAGGAATCCCCATAGTGTGGTGGCCAATGTGCTGGACTGCAACATCATAGTAAACGAGTTCGAACTCCAGTCACAGTATTATGTCCACTTTGGTAATTATACCTTTGGGAAAAGTATGAATTCCCTTATCCCCACAGTTATGTGTTAAATAGTATCACTACTGTTCTTAAAGCGTAGCTTTAGCATTAAATAACCCATGAAGATTAATATGCCATTAAACAAAGAGATCAAACCAAATAAAATGTAATTGGAATGTAATTGTAAAGGTACTTTTCTGGGCATTTGTGCCTTCCTTCTTATAAGGCTGGGTTGGATGATCCCACTTCTTGTGTTTGAGGTTGTCTGATACAGTATATCATATTTAAACGCTATTGCATCCTCAAAAATCGCGCAACAATGAGCTATTTTTTATTGTGTAATGATAAAATAGTCAGAAAAAATCAGATCATTAGGTGCTTTAACAAATTAACAGTGTTATTCACCTTGTATTTCATCAATCTTTGCTAAGCAACCAGTTGCTCTCGTTGATAGGGTTAAAACTACGAACTATAATATAGTACCTTTCTCCTTTGTTTTCATGCATAAAAGAACTTTCTAGATGGATGATTTTTCAAGGTGTGAGCATTTTTCATGCAACAAAAGCAGCCCCCTCTCCAACTTTGAAGATGATTATCCGAGTTGTATTTCTTGTTGAGAAGTTTAAAGAATAATAGCTATTTGGTCATACCGAGAAAAAAGTCCATTTATTAGCTACTGTATGTGCATGAAATGCATGACCAGATTGATGTGCTGTCAAAAGTCTTTAGTGTGAATATTGACTCAAAATGCACACACAGGATCAAACAGCCATTCACCGAATGAATAGCAGCTGATGAGCTCTGAATTCAGTGGCGTCCACTTGAGGTGGTCAGCTGGTCACCATTTGGCAACTCTCCTAATTCCTCCTACCCACTTGGCCTTCTGCCACTTTCACTGCTTTACCTGCTCCTTTATTCTGTTGGCATTTAATCAAGTCAGGAATGTGTTAGCGTTATCTACATTAGGTCGCTAGCAAGCTCAGTATGTTAATCGAAAATTTGCGGTTCAACTTCTTTTGCTTGTAAAGTTTCTCTAGCTAATATAGTCCAGTTGGTTGGGGCTGTAGAATACAATGACTGCATTTCTGCAGAGGGGTAAGACCCTCTCCCCGCAATAAGTATCCTAGATCTGACACTAAACCATCTAATTGTGAGGCTCCAGTACTGGAGCTTTGAGGAATATAGAGTATATCTTCTTTGCCACTGCTTCCCGGTCTACTCTGACCTAGAGTAGTGGTACCTGTCAGGGTCTTATCTATGGGCCAAGTAGAACTGTTCAAGCATCTAAACTGTGTGCAAACAAATGGCTTGTGTTAAATTGAATTTTTAAACAAATGTCTAACTGAATTGTTTGTGATATATAAGCAATACTTGGAACCAATTAACTGTGTGTAAACGAATGAGTAATGTTAGATTAGAATTATTAGTATTGATTAACAATAATGAAACTCTTAACTGTATGCCTAAATTGAATTATTGGTATTACATAGCAATACTTGAAACTGTTTAACTGTGCGGAAATAAAACTATTTGTTAGATAGCAATATTTGAAATCATTTAAATGGGTGCAAATGAATGATTAATACTAAATAGAACTCGTTGTGCATTTGGAGCCATTTAACTGTCTGCAGACAAATTTGCTCTGACACATTTACAAACAAGTTAACCTATGAACTATTGACTTAAAAATCATATGTATAACCATCTAACTGTATACAAACAAATGCGCTGTGACTCAATTAAAATGTTATCTAAAAAACTATTCGTTTACAAATCATATTTAGAAAGAGGATTTAGTATTAATTAACCTAATGGGTAGAGTGTTTGCCAATGGTTCGGAAGACCTGGGTTCAACCCCAGGTCGAGTTATACCAAAGACTTTAAAAATAGTACTTGATACCTCCTTGCTTAACACTCAACAATATAAGGTACGTATCAAGGGTAAAGTGGAGCAATCCAAGGAAAAGAGTAGCTCCCTCCCCACGACTACGGTCGCCAACTTTACTTTTTACGTATATGCCATAAAACCCAACCCAGGGTGCCTCAGGTGGTGTAATGGTTAGCAAGTTCGACTAACGAACCTTCAGGAGTGAGTTCGAGTCTCATTGGGTGCCCCATTCATATGGCTTTGTGCCACATCTAAGCAAAAAGTCTTTGTAAATTATGCCATAAAACCCAACCCAGCCGACTAGCAAGGTGAGCTTGTTGGCTTCGTTCTAGTAAAAATTGCAAGGAAGGAAGGTAGGAAAAAAAATAATGCATGCTTATAAATAAATAAACTTTATTTCTTAATTTTTGGGTCTTTAGAGACCCTTTGCTTGGGAGGACAGAAGAATTCTCACATTGTAAATCTTTATGCCAGCAGTGAAAGTTCTTTATGAGCAGATTTTGTAGGCTCAAGCTCTTTATTAGTCGAACTTTAATTTTTAAAAAATTAGTGGACATGTAACTTAGCTGATCCGCTGTTACAGTTATTTATTCAGTCTTGTTCGTATTAGATAGGAATACTTAATAAAACAGAATTACTCATGTTAGTAGCAGTACTTGAAACCATTTATCTATCTGCAAACAAATGATGAATATTAAATAGAATTATTAACGTTAGATCATAATACTTGAAACCATTTAACTGTGTGCAAACAAATGAGCTCTAAGTTGTTTAAAAATGAAATTACCAGCAAACTATTCACTTACTAATCATACAACTTATATATATGGCATTAGATAATCATCAAGGGTTGATATGCCATTAAACCAAATAACCTAACCTAGCCTCATTCAGGTTTCTCTTATATAAACCCCTACTATAGAGGATAAAATATTAGAAGTTTTCTTTTAGATGAATATTCCAAACATCAACCAAAAAATTCCTTGGGAGGTTCAACTCACTGTTCCAAATGGAACTTTACGAAAATGACTGAGAAGAAATCTCTGTAAAAAATAGTTTGATACTGTTTTTACTCTGTGTGTGTGTGTGTGTGTGTGTGTGTGTGTGTGTGTGTGTGTGAGAGAGAGAGAGAGAGATCTTATGAAGGTGCATTACACCTTAAAAAGGCCAGAGAATGTACTGAAGTGTGAGGGTCTCTTCTATAGGTCAAATAGATCTGTTAGAAAATTATAAGTATTGGATTTGGAACACTTAAAATAATATAAATGTATGCAAATTATTTTTATTAAGAATATTTACTTGAAGCTTTGATTGTTTACTAAGGATTATTATTAGTTACTTGAAACCATCTAATTCTGTGCAAACATGATTATTTTTAGATAGAAATAGTTAATTAAAACTTTATAATTGTAGATAAATGAATTATTGGTATTAGATGAAAATACTTGAACTATACAATTGTGTGCAAGTTATTTGTATTAGCTAGGAATACCTGATATTATATAACTATGCAAAGAAATAATTAGAAAATAAAGTGTAGTGGGGGGGGGTCCTCGTAGTGTAATGGTTAAAGCGATGGACTGCGGAATCGTAGTAAGCGAGTTCGTACTCCAGTCGCGCTATTACGTTCACTTTCGGGCAGATACCCTTGGGAAAGGTATGAACCCCCTTATCCTCCCAGCTATGGGTTAAATAGTACCACTACTGTTGTTCTAGGAGGATGGCTTTGGCATTAAATAACCTACAAAGGTTGATATGCCATTAAAACAAAAACGAAAAAAAGTAAAAAGTGTATTTATAAAAAATGCCGTGACATTTAAAATATACTGAATATACTCACGTATCATGCGACTTTCTGAAGCCTAATTTTTAGCTTATTATTGGTTGGGTAGCAGCATATGGGAGACACAAACTCTGTGTGTGTGTAAATAGTTGGCCAAGGCTAGACCCACAATTTCCAGCTGTCAAAATCCTAGGTAGTATCAGATAATACTCTAGTATTTACCGTAGTAATGATTACAATCAAATATTAACAAACGACCAAAATTTGGCAGTACCTAAAGGAGTTGATATGCTATTAAACAGATATATCAAATCAAACTGGTGAAGTGAAATGGTAAAGCTCCAGTAATGCTAGCGCTTTGGGGAATGTGGAGTACTCCTACATTGCCATCATTCCCAAGTCCTCTCTGACCTGGAGTGGTAGCACCTGATAGGGCCCTATCTATGGGTCAAATAGAAGTGTTTGAAATTTGAATGGAGTGCAAACAATTGACTCATGCTAAATTGAACTGTTAGAAATAAAACTCTTTGACAATTTAACTGCCTGCAAACAAATGACTGATGTTTAATTGAATTGTTAGTGATACATAACAACACTTGGAACCATTTAACTGAGTGCAAACGATTGTATAATGTTGAATAGAATAATCAGTGTTCAATAGCAATACTTGTAACCACTTCACTTTGTGCAAACAAATGATTAATAGTAAATAGTTATTCGTATTAAATAGCGATACTTGAAACCATTTATCTGTGTGAAAAAAAAGAGTTCAGGCACGTTTAAAAATGTCATCAACAAAATGTGCTTACAAATCATATATTTAAAATATATGTATAAAAAGGATTTGGTATTAAATAATCTATATTGGTTGATATGCTATAAAACAACCAAACCAAATCTTATATATTCAATCTATATTTATAAAGAGTATTTGGTATTAGATAACTTACAATGGTTGATATGCCATAAAATTCAACCAAACCAAGTTATATATATTTAATATATATGTATAAACAGGATTTGGTATTAAATAATCAAGAATGGTTGATATACCATAAAACTAAACCAAATAATTTTCGAATATCAATTTCTTTATAAACAGAATGGATTTATCCGACTTCACACCTAGTTATGGGGAGGGGGATGCGTCGTCAATACAAAAAATGCTTGGTCACCTCGGCGTTCTCTCTTTTGAGCCGCTTCAGGCGCCAAGTAATAAACATCTCTTCTAAGCAGGTACTGCTTGTGCGGGGGAAGGTTCTCTAGGACCAGGTGCTTAACTTTAACCCATCCGGCACGAAACAGTATGTTAAGCGTCACGCCTAGCTATGATAGACCTCCTTGCTGATTCCCTTCAGATGCCGAGAAACACTGTTTTCAAATGATCTCAACCATTGGTATTTTTTGCTACTTGCTGATAAAGACTACCCCCCCCCATTGATTGGACAACATAATGAAGCTAAAAAATATCACGTTTGCTCTATCTTCTTCACTGCATATTCAGAGCTTCGCCAGCTCCACCTAGATTGCTTCACAACACCACCCTCAACAGCTCCTTCTCTGCCCTCTGTCACCATTCACCACTGCTTGGAGAAAGGAACCAAGGCATGTGCAGAGGAAAGAATCCCCCCAGAAGCTATATCCATACTGGAAGCGCTGGGTTATTTCCATCCATCCATCTCTGCAATCCTGCCACACCCATGGTCACTCCCCACATCCTTCAGCTCTTCCTTACCAGTTACGAGCTTCTCATCGTGCCATGTGCGTGCCCCAGGTAGGTTGGTAGGTAGGTAAGGGCAGGTTTTGGTAATTTGTTGTGTTAAAATCTAATCTATCTAGCCGGAGTTTAGAGTTGGGTAGGAGACAGACCACTCAACGTGCATGATCGTTAGACTTGACCCCATTCACCTGAGCCGAAATACAATTAAGTTTCAACTTCATCTAACTCGGGTTCGGGTTTGGAGGAGGAGCTGGCGATGCAGCGAACGTGGTAGAGAGAAAAGGCTAAGGTACAAACATCTTGCACATACTTTCTCCCCCTACCTGATCGTCTTAGCGGCTAGAAGATTTGAGAAGGAAAAGACGGGAGTAGAGGGAGCAGGAAGAAATTGGAGTCGAAATAGGCTAAGTGTGAGTGAGAGTGGAAAGAGGACAAGTTAGAGGAGACTGCTACTTAACTCTTATGCCTCAAGGGGCTAAAGTCTTTTCTTCCTCCCACCTCCCGGGCAAGTGGTATTCTATTACAGTTTACTGCCCCTCTAGTCACCATGTTTGATCTGTCACAATAGCTCTATCAGGGACCAAAGGTTGTTCCAATTTGAACTGTTTGTTATTGTTTTCTCCCCCTATTTTTTCTTTATTCATTATTATTATTATTATTATTATTATTATTATCGCCGCCATCTCCGTTTCCTCTTTTACGAAAGTGGCAATAGTGTTACATTCTTGAGCAGGGGCATAGCTATGTCCGTCGTTATAAGTTTTTTTTGTGTACAGACGGGTTGTCTGTGATATAATTTATCAGCAGCAGCAGTTTTTGTGTCTTGATCAAACAGGAGGATGCTAGCCGGTAAGGATGTTGATATCTGACGATGGGACACGTTATTCATTCCTTAGACTCTCTCCCAGCCATTATCCAGGGCTACTTAAGAAACCAACCTGAAAAATAACAATCACGTATTAAACAAAACAAAGCAAAACGCATTTGGACCCGGGAAGATGTAAAATCCATTTGGAATTCTTTTGTGTTTATTTAGCATTTCTTCATCTTATTGCCATTGTTTCTGTAATGAAGGTGGTATCCTGGAGAGAGAGAGAGAGAGAGAGAGAGAGAGAGAGATGCTAGGAGGAGTGAAAAAGTATTGATTGAATACGTCAAAGGTGGAGGATAGAGGCAGATAAAATAGGCTCTGGTGGTGTAGCAGAGATAATCTTGTAGCAGGAAGGCGGATAAGGGATGATGCTATTATTTCATAAAATATTCAAACTACCTCCATTCTCCCGGTTATTTTGAGCGCAACATTTCACCAGAAGATCTCACTGGCCAAAACTTTATGATTAAAACAAGATTGGTGCCGGAAGGGGGTGTATTTGCTAGTTTGACTAATTCATAAAATACTTTATTTTCATTACTTCCAATACAACGAGGAAGTGCACTGACTG
>OY757913.1:86544540-86594540 GCA_963585895.1 Sepioteuthis lessoniana | reverse complement strand
TCTAATAAATATTTTAGTTATTTACTCAGATCAACTAGTGCAAAGTCACAGTGGTAGAGCACCCAGTGGAAATCGAACTCACTACATGAGAGAACAGGTCAACAAGACAAGTTTGTTTGCCATCAAACTATCGTAGACGTGAAACTTTTTACATAATCCGAGTTGGAATTCGTTGTAATCTACTTAAAAATTGACTTAGTGTCACATCCTAACAAATTCATCAATACCATTTATCTTCTAACTTTCCAATTCTATCACCAGCCCCTCTTCCACACCTTTCAGTAAATCTTTTTGGCTGGTATCTTTATCTTTTTCATTCTCTAATCCTCTTCTTCAAATACCTGTCATATTTCGTAACTTTCAGGGAATTTTCATCTTTTTCTTTTCATGGCATTTGTTTCTAAAGATTTCTAAACTTGTAACTGTCTTTATTATGGTTCCGTTCTGCTTTTTCACTGAAGCCAGTCCATTTCTTAGCCCAACATTCTTTACGTCAACATAATTTTTGTTGTTTCTAGCGGCCAAAACTCCTATCATCTTCAGGCGAATGTTTGATACTTTGCTTATTTAATTGATTTTGATTTTAGTAAAAATACAAACAAATTAATTACTCTGACAGGTTTCTATCTATCTATCTATCTATCTATCTATCTATCTATCTATCTATCCTTACGTCCTGTCAGCAGGGCATAGTATATGCTATCCCCCTCCCCACCAAAAAAAATGGTGTCCTGAGTATGAAAATTAACTTCTTCTGAGAGGTGAGGTTCCAGTTCTGGAGCTCTAGGGAGTGTGAAGTACCCCTTCATTATCATTCTTCCCTTTATATTTGTTTCCACTTCTCTTTAACATCTCTCAGAACTTATCAGCACTAATTATGTTCCATCATCATTATTATCATAAATTATATCTGAATCTTTTGAAACATCAATAATAGTAGGTGTCAGTGTCAACAGCAATTTCTATCCAAATACATAATTTATTATTATCTTCACAGTTATCTGCCAGAAAGGAATTCTTAATGTTCTGCCCACAGATGGACTAAATAACAATAAAAGTAAATATGAAAAACAAAAATTCTGAATATCTAATTTTATAATTGTTAAAATTATCGTCAAAAGTGCTGCGAACAAAGTGAGTTTTAAAGGGAAAATTCTCTTTGTAGAAACATCAAAAGATGGTTCATAATTAATCATTCAACTAATTAATAATACATTAACAATGATGTCAAACTGTGGCGCACACACTCCATTGACTTTTGTACAATGTTGTCACAATCAAACGGTGGCTTTCTCAAAATATCTTGTTATGTTCATGTTTTATAATGGTTTTGCTGTTTGTGAGATGAGCTTGCATTGGGTCTGTTTTGTCATAAGAGTAAAAATAAAATAATTGGCTATTTTGTCTGATAAGCTGTTTGGCTTTTGCTTTTAGATCGTTTCTGTTAATTTTCGTAAGTTTGTGTATGAAGTGGAGATTAGTTTTGTGACATTTCAATTCAACTGGTCTGTCTCTTATCTGATTGAAAAAAAGGAAAACTACTGGTGGTTCCTGTGGTGTGTTGATTTAGAAATTGAAATATCAAAGAGATCTTAAACTTTTGTCATTTATGAAGTTAAATATATTTACCCAACCTCTCTCTTGATTAAAATGACACACAAGATCAATTTTAAGCGGAGTTTAACATTATTGAACTCAGATATTTTCTCCCGCTAGATCGATTGTCATACCAAAGTTAAAGAGCCCAGTCTGCCCTACCCATTACTGTATGGGAGACTGGTTGGATGCATACCTTTCCCAATGGTTAGTGCTATGAGAAATGCAAACAGCCTCGTTCAGGATTTGAACTCTGGTCACCGTGTCCATTTCTTATGATGGTAACCATTACACCACAAACATAAATTTTAATATAAGTATAGAAGGCGCTTATGGTATAACGATTATCGTCATAGCAAGTGGATTCTACTACAAGATTTCAAATTCTAATATATCAGAGAGAGAGAGAGAGAGAGAGAGAGAGAGAGAGAGATTACGTAGACTGCACTACTTAAATCTCTTTCACAGTCTGTTTCTTTTTTCTTCTCTCACTATAGTTTTTAATATTTCAGTCGTCTCTCTTTTCTGTATCACTGTATTCTCCCTCCCCCAATTTTCCTTTTTCTCCCCCATTTCTCTTTCCTTCTAACTTATTCTCTTTTTACTTTCTTTCTATGCTTTGTTTATTTGAATGGATTTGAAAAGCTTTTACTCAACTGATACTCCTGTACTGTCAACTCACCTTCTGATGCTACTATCTTGGAATCTATAGACAAGCATCAGTGCTAATCTGTAATATAAATGATCACATCATTTGTTATGAGAACTATGCTTGTATGTAAAATCTCAGAATAAGGTATAGGGTCACTTTTGCTATTAACAAATAAATTCATTTTTCTCCTTATAAAATAAGTAAAAAGTAAGTAAAATTTGCGACGTTAGTTTAGGGTGACCCGAAGGCTCCCTTTTCAAGTTTCGAGGTGTAGGGGAGGGCGCTACTCCATTCCCAGGATTGCTTCACTTTACCCTTGATCCTCACGTTTTAGTGCTGAGTGCTAAGCAAGGCGAAATCAAGTACTATTTTTTTTTTGAGTCTTTGGTATGACTCGACCTGGGGTTGAACCCCGGTCTCCCGGACCATAACAAATCTATTAATTTTTGGAAATGTCACTTTTAAGTACTGATTGACACTGGTGAGTTCATACAATTTTCTGAATATTTTCAGAAGCTGTGTGTGTGTGTGTGTGTATGTATGTATGTATGTATGTGTGTGTGTATATATATATATATATATATATATATATATACACACACACTAGCTGATTTACCTGGTACTTTCAGTATTGAAAAACATCATTGTTTACAGGATTAAAAATTTATTCCATTGACATACTGGACAGTCCCTGGGCCAAATTCTTAAGAATATCTATTTTTATATTCTTCCATCAATACAGTACCTTTTGAAAAATTAGCTGTATTCAGTTCTGCATGCATGCAAAAATTTAGCTGATTCTGTGATTCCTTCTGAAAATGTTCCAAACCATTTTTTTTTTCTTTCATAGTTCTACTTAATTCGGAAATATTTTGGTAAAAAATTGATTTTGGGGAAAATTTGCTAAATTTGGCCTCATACACCTGCAAATATTTGACTGAATCTAACAGTTGAATATTGACTTACTTAATTTTTGTGGATTTTCCATCAATAATTGCAAAACTTAAAAAAAAAAAACATTTAAAAAATCCCAATGTACTCATTGCAGATGACATGCATGGACTGGAAAATATAAAGAAAACTAAAAAGAAAATATTTAGGAAATCTTGAATTTATATTTAATCTATCTAACATTTGCTAGCCTTAATATATCTACTATATGTCCTCTCACTTGTCCCTGTTAATGTAATTTAAAATTAATAAAACATACTGTTAAAGTTTTTTTGTTGTTACATATGGTTCATATCAAGAGTTAAAGTTGTGTGTGCGCACACATATACATATGTGTGTGTGTGTGTGTATATATATATATATATATATATATATATATATATATAAAATCTGTGAGAGTATAGGTGTTTATAATCTGTGTGTGTGTGTGTATATATATATATATGTGTGTGTGTGTAATTTGTTTTTTCCCTAACTGGGGGAGATTTGTCACCAATCTTTAATTTTTTCACTTCATTTGTGTATTATTATATGTTTTGAAATTGCTCATGGAAAGTAAGATGTTTCCATTTTGGAAAAATAAAGGTTTAAAGGTTTAAAATTGGCAGCTGTTTTGTTTGTTGAGAAGCCATCCTTGTTGGTTTAAGATTTTTAAAAACTTTACTGCTTTGGTTGTAAGGCATCGTCTTTCAAACACTTGTACATATCAGCTTCCTGCTGTTTTATGCCCATCTATAAATATAAAACTGGTGCTGTGTGATTGTCAGAAGCACTAGAGTTGAATTTCTGAAATGAAAGATAACAGGCTACATGGAAGTGTTTGGTTCTTATTCCCAGATCAGCTGATGCTGGCGCTTTCTTGTTTCATGCTATCTGTTTCGGATGTAATTTCTAGTGATAAGACCATTTAAGAGGATCTTAATCTCTTTTGTGGCCCTGACATCAACCAAATCCTTTAAATGACATTCTACAAAGTGGTTGTTTGGTTTCTGCCATCTTTGCTTGTGTAATATTCCTCTCTTTTTATCAAATATGCAAATGAAACTCATCATTGTACTGGATTTGGTTGTTTAGAATAAGATGCTTGGGATCATATCTTTTTTTTTTTCTTTTCTTAATTAAATGCGGAAAAGTTATAGTCAAAGATTATATTTATCAACTTTGAACCCACAAATCTGATATTTTGTGTTCTATTTTACTATACAGTGTAAGCTCAATATTTCATGCAGAGTGCTATGTTGCTATATACCTTTTTTAACAGTTTAATAAGTCTGTTTGTAAAACTACATTAAAAAATCTTACTGAAGTTCCCAAGGTATTTTAAATTTCCACCCTACTGTCTCTTATATATTCCTTGACCAGTGGGAAGCCCCTTGGATTGTATCATCCTTATAATCACCTATTTCACACTTTAGTCGAGTCGACTGGGGCTGTAGAATACACTGACTGCATCTCTGCAGAGAGGTAAGACCCCTCCAACGAGTGTTCTGGATATGACATTAAACAATCTGATGGTGAGGCTCCAGTAATGCTAAAGCTTTGGGGAAGGTGGAGTACCCCTTCATTGCCATCACTCCCAGGTCCACTCTGGCCTAGAGTAGTAGCACCTGATAGGGTCCTATCTATGGGTCAAATAGAAGTGTTTGAAATTTAAACTGAATTGTTTTAAATAGAACTATTTGATCATTTAACTATGTGTAAACAAATGACTAATGTTTAATTGAATTGTTAGTAATGAATAGTAATACTTGGATATTTACCAACCCCTCTGTTCGGGCAGGATATGACACAAGGTCAATTTTTAACCGGAGTTTAACAGGTTTGAATTCAGAGTTTTCCTTCTCCTAGACTAGTTGCCTAACCAAAAGCTGAAGAAACAGTCTGCCCTACTATTTACTCATAGCTGGAGGGAGAATAATTGGATTCATACCTTTCCCAAGGGTATCAGTGCTATGTGAAATGCAATCAGCCGCGTCCAGGATTTGAACTCGTGTTGCTGTGTCCATTTCCTACGACGATAACCATTACACCAGAGGCACCTCCATACACCACGGGTAATACTTGGAACAATTTAATTGTGAACAAACAAATGATTGATATTAAATAGAATTACAAATGTTAGATAGCCATAATTGAAACTATTTAACTGTGTAGAAACAATAGCAATACTAGAGTGCAAACAAATTTGTTCCTACTCATTTAAAAAATGAAATTACCGACAAACTATTCTCATACATATGTATATCTAATTAAATGTGTGCAAACAAATGACTGATGCTAAAAAGTTACTGCTTCATAGCAATACTTGAAACCATTTAACTGTGTGCAAACAAATGATTAATAGTAAATAGAATTATTTGTATTGGATAGCAATACTTAAATTTAACACTGTGCAAAAATGTTAAAAAATGTCAACAAAATGTGTTTACAAATCATATATATTTAGTATATATGTATAAAGAGGATTTGGCATTGAATAACCTGCAATGGTTGATATGCCATAAAAACCAACTAAACTTATTTCACACTTCAATATTTTTTCTTTTATCACTGCCTCAGTACAACCAGCTGTTGTGGATTCCCTTGTTTGTGATTGACTCAAAAGAAAATAAAGACTTATGACTCTGGTTTTTTTTTTTAATTTAATTTCTCTCATAAATGGCAAATAAATAACAATATCTTTAAGTTTATCTTGGTGTTTTTTTTGTCTTTTTTTAATTGATGTAACCTAACAAAAAAGGTTGCTGAATGAGAAATAACCAAAACAGAAGATGGAAATGAAATGTTTTAAAGTGGGTTCGGATGCAGGGCCATAGCCCAGTACACCAAAAATGCCTTAGGCCTCATAGGCATTCCCCTATAAAAGGGCACCTCAGGCGCTGGGCAATAAACCTAGCCCCTCCAAGGAGGGTTAGAGGGTGGGGGATGGCCCCCTGAGGCTTGAGGAGGGTCTCATCAGATAGCCTTGACTGAGTAAAACATTGCTGCCTGAGGCAGTCAGCATATTTACCCCCTCACAATAGTGTCCAATGTATTTATGAAGCATGGGATATACCCATTACTGTACATAGGTACAGTATATAACAAAAATAAAGTTAGACATTCTCACATTAGATAATTTCTATTTATATATTACTAAAATTCTCATTATCTTTGTGTTATATATTGAACCGGGACATTGGCCCAGCGGTTAGAGTGTTCGCCAATGGCCCGGGAGACCTGGGTTCAATCCCAGGTCGAGTCATACCAAAGACTTTAAAAATGGAACTTGATACCACCTTGCTTAACACTCAGCATTATAAGGTACGGTTCAAGGGTAAAGTGGAGCAATCCAGGGAATGGAGTAGCGCCCTCCCCTACACCTTGGTGTAGTAGCTATCGAAAAGGGAGCCTTCGGGTTATATATATATATATGTGTGTGTGTTTGTGAATAAATGAATTGCTTAAAACATTTTTCTTAAATCAAGAAAGTGCTCAAATACTGGCCAGTAGAGCAGCATAAAACCTAAAAGAAACTGTTATCTTGCTTCATGTCAACTTTATTACTTTAAAAAAATACAATCATCAGATGAAATACATAAAACTTTTAGTAATAAATCCAATATAAGGAGATGAAGTGAGTTTCTCTTTGGTTATATGATATATGCATGCATGCATGTAACCATAACAGCAAAAATGGCACATTATAGATTGTTATTAAAACTATATACCTAAAATACTCTCAGAGAATGATGCATTTTCCAGTCAACTGAACGACAATGGTTTTTGTAGGTGTGAATTCATGCCGAACATCATTTTTAATCATTTGAATTCTCAGTGTAATGGAGAAATGAAATCCTAACTAGAAACCTTCACTCTTTTCTAAATAGAAGCATTAATATCATCATGGACAAATGTAACAATAGAAACCCAATTGGCTCATTGATAATCTAGTTAGCAACTAAAAAATTAGCCTTAGAAGAAAGATAATTAAAAAAAACCTTTTTAGAAAAAAACAATGTTTGCCATAAATATATGAAAAAGGAAAAAAAAAAGGATATGAATTTGTTGATTGATAAAATAAGCCCAGCAGCCTCACATTGGTAAAATTTTTGAATATTTAGAGAAATCAGGCTAAAACAAATGTTGATATCTTACTAATATCTAATCTAGTTATCATTTCATTCATCAAATTTAAATAAGTTTTTAGACTGATTTAATCTCTATTTTATAGTAATATTGTTATTGCATGAAAGACGTTTTTAATCTAAGCTTTTATATTAATATAAAATTAAATACAAATTGAATTTCAAAACATTAGCTTTTTTCAGACTGACTTTATTTCTAAGTTTTATTGGTTTAATGATAACCACAAATTAAGTTTAAAACAGATTTATATTGCTAAAATCTTTTCCAAGACCAATTATTGTTATATCAGAATAATTTAGCATCATTAGATTTCATTGTTTGAAAAAGAAATTTTCTGAAGAGCCTATTTGATTTTATTATTGTTACGAGTTACAAACTTAAAAAAAAAAAAATCAATGTTTCATTCTCAATTATAACACTTTTTCAGTTATTCTAAAATAATAATTATAATCTCAAGTGATTGGCTTAATATTTATACTTTTTAAAATAACTGAAAAGATTCAGTTGTAAAGCAATTTCATCTATGTTTATTGTTAAAAGAACTGTCATGTGTATCTCAGAGGGAGAAAAGAAGAAGAGTGAATATCAACAAACAAATTTTGTCTCTAATACTGAGATATTTGGATTAATATTCTCACCCTGCTTTTCGGAGTATTTTGTTGGATATATTCTTTGATCTTCATCAGATGTATATTTCACTTGGAGGATGCATAAATCAAAGGAGACTGTATTTAACAAATAGTTTCATATAAAGACCCTGGTATTGAATTCAGTGCCTAGTCGGAACCTCTATACTGCCTATCAGCAGAGCTTAAAATACACTGTCTGTATATCCTGTGGATAAAGGGTGTCTTGTGTATGACACCAAACTGCATTTGGTGGTGAGGCTCGAGTTCTGGAAATCTAGGAAGCGTGGATTTCCCCTTCATTACCATTACTCCCAAGTTCACTTTGTCAGGATATCTTCTATGGATCAAATAGATCTATTTAAAAATTATTTATATTAGGGATACTTGATACCATATACCTGTAAATTATTTGTATTAAGAATAGTTATATATAATTTTAAGTTTATGTAATTATTTGTAGACTAAAAGAATCAATGTTAAAATTAGCTATATCATTT
Organism: Sepioteuthis lessoniana; assembly: GCA_963585895.1. NCBI lineage: Eukaryota > Metazoa > Mollusca > Cephalopoda > Myopsida > Loliginidae > Sepioteuthis > Sepioteuthis lessoniana. Next base: position 86,586,087 of record OY757913.1, on the reverse strand, counting down.
CTTAAAGTTGTCTATTGTAAAAACTGCCACTTTAATAGTGGGTGGGTGGATCTTTCACTAAATGTAAAATTTATTAGAATGAAATTGTGAACTATAAAAAAAAGAATTTTTTCTCTCATTAATATTTGGTGAAGCTTATTTTAAAAATCTTAATACATTGATGGCAATTTCTATTCCACACTGACTTTTACCAATTTCTAAGTTGTAAAAATGTCATTTGGTCTGGGGGAGGAATTTGCATTCTTGGGCCATTACAAGAAACAGTCTTTTATGATGGCTGAAACTTCTTATTTAAAACTTGCCTGAGAATTTGACACATTGGATAATAAAAGAAAGCTGTTAGTAGTGGTATTTATAATAGAGAAAGGAGAGTAACAAGATATTTCTCCTGAGAGTCCATTAAAGTTTGTCCTACCCTTCCTCTCTCTCTCTCTGTTTTATCAGCCTCACCAAAAATAAATAAAAGAAATCAGCTCAATACTCTTTTTAAAATTTAAATCAGGCATAAAAAAGAATCTTTTTTTCCCCTATTACTTTTTAAAATTTTATTTTAGTCAAGCTACAAGTGTTAAGGCAATAAAGAGGACATTAGCTGGCAAACTGTCATACTAATTGTACATGGAAAATAGAAAAATAAATATTCTAAAAAAGAGGGGGGGTGCTCTCTGTAGCTTAAATCCCCACGGTTTTATTTCTTGCTTTTTTTTTTCTCTTTTATAACTTGGTTAGTTGCATTGATTAATTTTTATCTAAATCAAAATGTAATTTTACCTGGTTTTATTTGTAAAATTTGAAAGTAGATGTGAAAATTTTACACACACACACATATGTATATATATCATCATCATCATCATGTCGCGCCGCCTGCGCGGATATCCCTGACCGTCTCTCGCCATTTCTCCCTATCACTCATCGCCTCCGGCAGGTCTTCAGGATTACAACCCGTGTCCTCACATAGCTGCTGATGTAAGTTCGTGCTGGTCGTCCCACACTTGCACATCCATGAGTGGGGGTCCACAGGAGTACATCTCTTATGAGCTCGTCCTTGCTTCTCCAGCAGTGTCCCGCGTGTCTGGTTCGTCGAACTTGTATAGTTTTTGTGATGGGGGGCAAGTGTCCGTATAGTTGGATTTTCTTTTTGTTGTACCCTAGTCTCACTAATAACCAAGTGATACTTTTTAGGCTTATTAACAAACATTTTCTTTCATGGCACTATAGAATATGTTAATGCTTTCTTTCCTACTCACCATATTAATCAAATTTAGTCAGCATAGTTTGGTTGATTTATTTGTTTAGCAGCATATCAATTCCTTGTGGGTTATTTAATGCTGAAATAGCATTTAGTGTAAATATTTGTAATCCGTTATATTTTCAACAATCCATTGTCCATTTTTCCCCAATGTAATCATTTGTTCACACACATTTGTTGGTTGGTTTGTGTTTTTCGCCAATGGTCTGGGAGATCTGGGTTCAATACCAAAGACTTGGTACTTGATTCTGCCTTGCTTGACACTCAGCATTATAAAGTAAGGATCAAGGGTAAAGTGGAGCAATCCAGGGAAAGGTGTAGTAGCTATTGAAAAGGGAGCCTTTGATTTACCCTCGACTAAGGTCGCCAAACTTTACTTGTGTTTTATGGCATATCAACCCTTGTGGGTTATTTAATGCCATATCTTGTAAGATATCATTTGTAAGTGAATAGCTTATAGGTAACTTTTTTTTAAACGAGTTAGTGCTCATTTGTTTGCACACAGTTAAATGATTTCAAGTATTGCTATTTAACATTAGTAGTTCTATCTACCAAGTATTCCTATTAAACAAACAATTTGCACACAGCTAAATGTTTTCAAATTAATGAAAATAACCTTTACTGAATGATTGAACAGTTCTATTTAACCTATAGCTGAGTATCCTAACAGGTATTACCACTCCAGGTCAGAGTGTGCCTGAGAGTAATGGTAATGAAGGCCTACTCTATATTCCCCAAACTCCAGAACTAGAACCTCATGAACTTAGTGTCATGAGTGGACCTAGGAGTAAGAGCAATGAAGGGGTACTCTACACTCTCTAGTCTCACCATTAGATGCAGTTTAGTGTCATGCCTTGGACCCCCCTTTTTTTAAGGGGTTGGTCTTATCTCTCTTAAAGGTGATACAGTCAGTGTATTCTAAACTCCACCAACAGAGCAGTAGATTAATACAGAGGTACAAGTGAGAGCTAGTTTTCAGTTTTGTAGCTTTCTGTTATCAGACATGGAAATTTTAGTTGATCTATATATTTACCTGAACCCTCCACATAAACAAGGTGTGACACAAGGTCAATTTTTTATGCAAAATTTAACAGCTTTTGAATTCAGAGTTTTTCTTCCTAGACTGGTCAGTGTACCAAAGTTAAAGTGCACAGTCTGCCTTACTATTTACCCATAGCAACATGTGAAATGCAAACAGCCTCGTTCAGGATTTGAACTCTGGTCACCATCGTGCCTTGTTCTTAATATGAGTAAATAAAGCAGATTTAGCAATTGTCATCGCAGAATGTGTGATCAACTTTAACAGCTGAGATCTTAAAATGTTTTTAAGAGTTTTAAGTTTGACATTGTACATGATTGTCCTAATTTTTTTATTTGCTAATCCTTAGAAAACTGGTATTTATGTTCTATGTATTTTATTTAATGTGTTTGTTTGAAGATTTGGTATGTTAAAAAAACCCAAATAAACAAACAATACCCCTATTTGTTTCTGATACTAACCTAGGTCACTGTTTTAATAATTGTTGTCTGAAGTTCTCAAATGTGGTAGATTTTAGTATTCTGTTAATATATAGTATCACCGATGAATAAGTATATTCCTTCATATTCAAAAAAAGTTGTTTTTTTTCCTTCTTCTAAACTGAAGATTACAGAATTTTATTATTTCTAGGACAAATGGATATTATTAAGTATCATTTATCAGCAAACATCTATAGCATCAAAACTCTATAGGCAAAAAAAATATGAATACGGCTAAGTCCAAAAAATAAGTGCTCTCTTTATGTATATTTATGCAGTTTTGGTTAGTGTTTCAGTGCCGAAAAGTTTAGTAATAATACCTAATGATATCCGGTTTGAATGTGATGAATTTTTACATCATTTATGTTCACACTGGTTTAGTTTGTACTCATAGACATAAAGAAAGATTAAAGGATGAGTTTAAGGGGTTAGATTTGGGCTTTCATTGGTTCTTGTAGTTAGAGCAGCTTGTGCATTTAAGTAGATTTCTCGAAGTTAAAGGGAACATTTTAAAATGAGATGAAAGTAAATTCTAGTCAAAATCTTCATCATCACCAGCTGCAAAACTCTATAAGAGTTTTTACTCAAGTCTGAGTGATAGCAATTCCTCTTCAGGTTTCCAGGACTCATCTAAGTATTCTAGTTGATCTTAATAATGCTGTTATCTCAGTGATCTTGCTTTTTCCTCTAATCTCTAGTTTTCCTAGTCTTTTTTCCCCCCAGAACTTTGTTGACCATTCCAAGGGCACCAACTGCAATTGGTATCATTGTCACCTTCAAGTCCTAAAGCTTTTTCAGCTCTCTAGCAAAAACCAAGTATTAGCCTTTCTTTTCGCTTTTTTTTTTTTTTTTGCCTTGTAGTCATCTGGAACTGCTATATCCACAAGATGACAAAGTCATTTTCTTCTTGTGAATTAACATTGTTTGTTCTTCTGGCCGGGATTGAGTGATCCGGTTGTATCTCAAAGTCCCAGAGCATTTTATGCATCTCATTTTTCCTGTTTGATTCTGGTTTGTGTATATATCATTCGTCAGTTTGGTCAAATAATCATCTCTTGCACAATTCTTGGTGGATCACCTTTCTCATCCAGTCGTGTTTAGTCTTGTACTCCTTTTGTGCTAGTTGGCTGCATTCATTTATGCGATTAACTGGTTCATCTCTGTTACCACGTAACCTACTCTTGCTATTTTTCTGCATAAGATCAATTTTTGCTCTGAGGATGATGATAGTGTTTTTGCTGTCATTATCATTATTCAAATGATAATAAAAAGAACTGTAATCTTTTTATTTTTTTCCCTCTTTGTTTGAATGTCTTTATAACCTTGGAAATGATTTCTCAAGTGTTTCCCTAATTGCTTGTTCATAACTTTTTCTTTTTCTCTTTTTCCACAACTGTTCACTTTTCTTTGATCACAGCCGCCGCCACCATCACCACTATTTGACTCTTCTTGATGTTTTCATAATTGAATAGAAGCTGTTGTCATTTGACTTCTTGTACTGGATGACACAACTCATTTACCAACTATCTGATCTATCTTCTCTACCTGTTCATGCTTTATTTTTATTCAAAACTCTCTCTCTCTCTCTCTCTCTCTCTTCCATTACAATTTTATCTCTTTCTGCTGTACTTATTTTCTCTTTTTTTATGTTTCATTTGGAATCGGTTACTCTCTCTCTCTCTCACTCTCTCTATTATGTAGATGTAATTCTCTTTATTAAGGTTATGTCTATCTACTTTAATAACCCCCCCCACCTCTTGCCTTATTTTCCCCATTTACTCAACCGTTACTCCCTTCTTCAGTGTACCATAGTTTTGTATATCAAAGTTCTTGTATAGATGGGGACAAAACTAAACAAAACAAGAAGCAACATTCTACCCTCCACATTTTTAAGCTGTTCTTTGAGAGAGAGAGAGAGAGAGAGAGAGAGAGAGAGAGAGAGTCCTAAAAGAACAATTATTTCTAATTGCCTGCCTTGTTCTCCTTAAAGAATTACCACTAGTAGCAGCAGTATTTAAAAAAAAAAAGAAGAAATATGAAGAATGGGCAAGATAGTCTCCTCCCCCATTAGCTAGAAAATACCTGAAAGTCTTTCTGGGCTAATCCAATGATCCAGTGAAGAGTTTCTTGAAAGTCACTTGACTTTATTTTAATTGATATTTCCTTAAAAAAATATCATAGGCTGCTGGGGCTGCAATTTTTAAGCCTTATTTTTTCGCAACTGCCACTAGAGATTCTTAAATCCTTTCGAAGAGATGGAAGTGGATTGCATTGACGAAAGAGAAAACATATTGTCCCTGCTTAGTTCCCTATTAGACAGATTTGGGCACATGATCATCTTTAAAAAAAGAAAAAGAATTTCCTTCTATTTAGAAGGGGTTTTAATGACAACTATGATGTCGTAAGGGGAGATAATTCATCTTCGATGTTTATTTTTTAATTAAGAAAGAGAACCCTTAGCAAAATTGTGTCGAGGGTGGCATTAATGGAATAAATGGTTTTACAATGGACGGCATTTTGAAAAGAAAGCTGTTAGGATTAAAATGGGTTTGAATGAAACTTGTTTCAATTTAAGTAACTATGTCTTTCATTCAAATGTCTTTATTGTTAGCCTCAGCCACTAGAATCAACATGATCTCATTATTCTTTATAATTTTGAACTACCGTAATTCGTGAATAATACTCATTTTCCTAAGTTTTAAAGCCTAAAAGCGTACTATACACGAAAATTAAATATTACTTTTTTTTCTCTCGGACATATGTGTCGCCATATTATAAGTTATATCTTTGATCCAAATTAACTAATGTGTACCAAACACTTCTGTTTTACTCTGCTACAGAGGAATAGCCACTGGAATGCTTGTTTGTTTATAATTTTTGTCTTCTATTGGGAACTAATTTTCGGCGTAAGGTTATTACATTTTTGTGTGAAGATGTCTTTGTCTTTGCTTTAAATACTGTGAAAATTTTGTGTTTCAAAACATTATATAAACTATATAAAGTCTTATTTTTAGTCGATACAAAGTTTTACTTTTACTAATTTTAAATTTAGTATAAATTTTGCTGCTACAAATCCCAAAAAGTCGATGCACATTAAACACTCGAGATTCCCCCCCCCTCAAAAAAAAAATTCATAGCCGAGAGTTAGGGGTGCGTATTATACACGACTAATTACAACATTGTCTTCATCTTGTGTTGTTTTTAACACAGTGATTCAATTAGCCTACTTGCAAGACACACACCTCATTGTGGTGTAATGGTTAACAGTCTTGTCTCGAACATCAATTACTACTGAATAGTAACTTTGATCCTCCCACTAGGTGTTCCATACTTGTGGCTTTGTACCAGCTCGAAGCTATGCTTAGTAAATAACAGTATATTCTTAGGCCTTTCTCTAAATTTCCTTTGATGTCTTTAAAAAAAGAATCTTGTTTGACTTTAAAATTAGTTTCAGGAGCTTAAGCATATGTGGAATTTGAAGCAAAAAGAATAAAGTTCAATATTTGTCTTAGCAAATCATCCACACATTGTTTGCTAGAGTTGTGTTGCCATATTAAAAACTATAAGGTCAACACAAAAGGCTGGATAAAATTTATTTAGTATGTCTATTTATCATCTTTCATTCTCGGTACAAAAATTCGTTGGATTCGCGTGAGAAGAGGAGTAGTTGTCTAACATACTGGACTGCGACATCGTAGTTAGTGAGTTCGAAATCAAGTCGCGCCATTACGTTTACTTTCGGGCCAATATTCTTGGAAAAGGCATGAGCCCTCGTATCCTTCCAAACTATGGTTTAAATAGTTCTCTTACTGTTCTTCTATTAGCATTGATTTGGCATTAAATAACCCACAAAGTTTGATATGCCATTAAACGAAGAAACCAAACCAAACCAAAAATTGAGTTTTTTCTATTTTTGTGATAACTTTTATGTTAAAAGTTTTAATTTAAGGAACCATTAAAAGAAATTACTGAATACAATTCCTTCACCGTTCTGAGGCATAGACTTTTTTTTCTTTTTCATTATAATATACCTGTTTTTGTCTTATAGCATTTTGGCTAAATTCTTTGGTCTTCAGATGTATATTTCATTTAGAAGATGCATAAAATGAAAGAGACTTTGTATATAAATTTGATAAATAGTTGCATAAGCAGATCTAGTATAGAATTTAGTGCTAGTTAAAGAATATGCTGCTGTTTCTGCTTCTTCTTATTAGTTGTATTAGTATTAGTAGTTGTTGTTAACAACAACAACAACAACAATAATAATAATAATAATAATAATAATAATAAAAGAAAAAGAAGAAATAGCCATTCGACCTTCCATAGTTGTGAAAAGAAATTGTTGATATTTTGTGTGTAGATTATATACACGAAGAAAACTGAAGATTTTATCAGCTGAAAAATTGATGAGGTTATTAATCCAGATCACATTTTGTTCTCAAGACAGCTTATTCAGTGAACCAATCTTTTTTATTATAGTGATATGGACAGTCATTGTATGTAATTTGCATATAAAAGGAATGGGATATATATATATATATATATATATATATATATATATATATATATATATTAGTATAAAGCAAGGGAACATACAAAAAGAGGACATTGAATTGTAGACTATAACATTTACATTAAATAATCAGTTTAAATTTCATTCAATTGTTAATGAATCAAAGTTTCTTTGTGAGGATTTACTCGAGATTGTAAAAACTGTTAAAGATTGAATGATTGACTGCTGTGTGTGTGTGTGTGTGTGTGTGTGTGGAGATTAATCTTTCATTTGATTTAAAATTTATAAAACCTTTTCTAAAGATGTTTTAAATGTCTTCCGTCTTCATGGTTTTATTCTCGCTGTTGGTCAACCATTTGGGGGTAAAGGTGCAAAACTTATTCACCAAAGCCCATCTCAAATTGTCGATTTTGGATTTTGACGGACTTGTGTATTATCAATGCAGCAACAGCATCATAATCACCACCACCACTGCCGATTTACTTTATTTTTCCTTAAAATCTTTCATTGTGCCTTTACCTCAGACCTAGGGCGAGGAAGGTAGTGAATATATACCCTAAGTGTGTGCCAATGGCCCGGGAGATCGGGGTTCAATCCAAGGTCGAGTCATACCAAAGACTAAAAAAAAAAAAATCGGTACTTGATACCTCCTTGCTTAACATTCAGCATTATAAGGAACGAATCATGGGTAAAGTGGAGTAATCCAGGGAGAGGAGTAGCGCCGTTCCCTACACCCCAGAGAAGTAGCTATTGAAAAGGGAGCCTTCGAGTCGCTCTCGAATATGGTCGCCAACTTTACTTTTTTTTAAATCTTAAAATTGCTATTTCTTTTGGGTGTGTTTTTTCCCCATTCACATTCCTTGTACTCTCTCAAGGAAATGAGCAGTTTCGCAAAGGGCAATTTTTTTTCATATTCGCTATGACTGCCTGATATCTTGTTAATGTTGTTTATCCCCCCACCCACCTTCTCACTATTACATGCACGGTGGTAGTTTTAAGGTGCAGCATTTTTTTTTAAATTTCTATTTCCAGGTCTTTGTATTTGCTTATTTTATTGCATTCTTTGACAGATATGCTATTATCTGTTGGCACTGACATATCAATTAGTAGGCATGTTTTGCTTTTATAATCCTTAACTACTCTATCAGGTTTATTATTCTACTCGTTTAAGAGTTTTTCACACCAACGTTAGCTGATGGTTTTCCACTGGAGTTTGAGCGACTGCAAGTCTCCTCTCGGTATTCTGGTCGATCTTAATAATGCTGAAAACTGGATGCTCTTCCCTGGTGGTGGTGGTAATAATAATACTTTTGGTTGCTTTTTGATTGCAACTTTCTCAGATTATGATACTTGGATAAAAGCAGGGTAACATACGTCATGATACTTGGATAAAAGCAGGGTAACATACAAAAAGAGGATATTGAGCTATAGACACACACACACACACACACACACACACACATATATATATATATATATTCCATAATCAACCCATGTTATTGTTAAAAAACAAAAACATTAAGCAATAAAGGATTCACTCTGTTCCTATATATCAGAGAGATAACAGCCTGAATGAGTTGGGGGACGGGAAATACCAAAATTTAAATGGGAAACGAACAAACAAACAAACAAAAGAAACTAATGATTATAAGAATTGACAGTCTTCACCTTAAGAAATAGAATAATTTAACATTTAGTTTTTCGTTCAGAAATGTTCTTACTTAGTTATCAAAACTGTGCTTAGTTGAAGAATTAAGTGTTTCTATTGGTTCTTTTCTTGTAAAGGAGTAGAATGAATCAAGTCAGAATAATAATCCTGACTAAGACTTCAGGTTAAGAAGGAAAAGAGATAAACCAATATGATCATTTGTAGAATTTCTACCCAACAATTTTAACTTCACTCTGGATATGTCTGTTTTTATAGACCAGCTTATTAAGTACACTTTCGAACTGGAGTTCTCAAACACGAAAACCCTAGGCAAAATCTTTTTCATAACTAGTATTTTCCTAAAATTTGGGCATTTAATTAAAAAATGTTTTTTTTTATTACCGTAATATACTCGTGTCATGAACGATTTTTAATGACCATTTTTCATTTTAAAAAAACTAGGGTCATTCATTACCCATGATGTGTTTTTTGAAACGTCGAAGGTTGCTAAGTTTCTAGGTTTAACCTTGCCATAACTTCAATCCAAATTGTTCTTGCATTGCCTATAACTGAACAGAGGCTATTAGTTAAGATAATAAAGTTTTTACCTAACAATATTTACTATTTATAACACCTGTGCATATAATATGTTCAAAGATTATAAATAGTAAACAAAATTACGTCAAAAAAATTCATTATCTTAAATAAAAGCCTTTGTTTAAACATTAGCTTGGCTATGCGAAAACATGTTGGGTCAGACTAACGGGAAATTAGACCGAGTCATGGATATGATTATCTGTTTTTGAAATATTAGCCTAGCTTTGTGAATACTTGATTATATCATTCTATGATATGCACAGATGTTATAATCCAGCACAATAAACTGCTTAATTCATGAGGTAACTAGTAATTGAAAACCAAATTCGACTAGTAGTAGAGGGGATAAGGGGCTTCATACATTTCTCAAGGGTAATTGTCCCAAAAGTGAACGTAATAGCTCAACTGGAGTTCGAACTCGCTTACTACAATGTCGTAGTCCAGCACGTTAGCTATTACACCACGGAGACCCACCACCACCACGAGTAGTTTGGAAAATGTAAATAAATCTTTGAATGTTTTCTCTTTGTCATTGGATGTTGAAGAAATATCTTTCTAGGCTAGCATATCTTTCTAGGCTAGCATAGCCAAAATTTAGGAGTCGTTCGTTATACACAGTATATATATTTTTGTGGCTAAAAATTAAGGGTAGTTCATATCTCCCTCTCTCTCTCTCTCTCTCTCTCACACACACCATATAAGTTCGAGAACTTCCACATATTTACTGTCACTCGTCAATGGTCCGGGAAACCGGAGTTTAATCCCAGGTCGAGTCATACCAAAGACTCAAAAAATGGTACTTGATGGCTCCTTGCTTAGCACTCAGCATTATAAGGTACGGATCAAGGGTAAAGTCGAGCAATCCTGGGAATGGAGTAACGCCCTCCCCTACATCTCGGTGTAAGAGCTATTGAAAAGAGAGTCTTCGGGTCACCCTCTTCTAAGGTCGCCAACTTTACTTTTACTTATAAAGGGCCTTTCTAGTAGCCTATAAGCGATGTTGCAATTTAGTACTTTAACCAGTTGAAATTGCATATACCCAAACTGTTTTTGGTTTGATGTTCATCTTCCTCAGGACATAGTGGCTCTTTTGGATCTTTGAGTTTCAGATTCTTGTTTTATAACTTAGTTCAATTTGGACTACTAGAGTTTTTTTTTAAATATATATTTTAGTACCAGATAAGTCTTTGTGCTATGATGGCATAAAGACATGCCATAGTTGACAGCAGACCATCATTAAAACTTAATATTCATATCATTTCAATGTGGTATTGTTATATTGGACAGGGGTTGTATGTAAATTGCAAATGAAGGAATGGAATAGATATATAGTCATACTTCTTGGAGAAAAAAGGGAAACATGCAAAAAGAGGACATTAAACATTTATTTTGGGCTACAGCCGCTTATGAAGCAATTGTGAAATTTTCCTTGATGTGACTTATCCAAGAGAATTGGAAGGATTGACATTCAATCAAATCAAATTTATTCTAAAGAATGTTAGACCTAAAAAGAGGTTGGTCATTGCTGAATGAATTAAATTGATGACGGTAAAACAATATTTCAATAATACACGAAAGAGAAATAGATCTCTCACTAAGAGAAAAGTACCGAGATCTGAAGAGAGGGAGAGAGAGAAGGAGTTTAAAGAAAGATAGAAAACGAATCAACTTATAGAAGAAGCAGGGGTTTGACATTTAAACTGAGTGCAAGGGTCGAAAATCTCTTTGTTTCATAAACGTGTAGCTATTTACTAAGCTTTGCTTAGTTCTGGCATAAGGCTGGATATATGCGGCACACAGTGTCTCAAACTCACTAGTAGTGGTTTACTTAGTCGAGCTTGCTATCTCTGCAGAGGGGGTAAGACCACCCCAATGATTGTCTTGGATATGACACTAAACAATCGGATTGTGGGGCTCCTGTCCTGGAGTTTTGGGGAAATATGGAGTACCCCTTCATTGCCATTGCTCTTAGATCCACTCTGACCCGGAGTGGTAGTACCTGATAGGGTCTTATCTATGGGTCAAATAGAACTGTTTTACATTTAAATTGAGTGCAAGCAAATGATTTATGCTAAATTGAATTGTTTGACCATATAAATATGTGCAAACAAATGACTGATGTTAAATTGTAGCAGGGAAACATGCAAAAAGAGGACATTAAACATTTATTTTGGGCTTCAGCCGCTTATGAAGCAATTATGGAATTTTCCTTGACGTGATTTATCCAAGAGAATTGAAAGGATTGACATTCGATCAAATCAAATTTATTTTAAAGAATGTTAGACCTAAAAAGAGGTTGGTCATTGCTGAACGAATTAAATTGATGACGGTAAAACAATATTTCAATAATACACGAGAAAGAAATAGATTTAACCATTTAACTGTGTGCAAAAAGAGCTCAGGCTAGTTTAAAAACGTTATCAACAAAATGTGTTTACAAATCATATATTTGATGTATACTTCTTAACAGTATTTGACATTGGATAACCTACAATGGTTGGTATGCCAAAGAACCCAACCAAACCAATCGAACTTGTTAACCATTACACCACGATGTGTAGTGATATTAAACAGTAGTTGTGTGTAATTTGCATTTGAAGGAATGAGACATATTTTGTCATTCACAAAGGAGAAAGCAAGGGAACCTATAAAAAAAGAATATTGAACTAGTCTTGAAACTGAATAACTTGGTAACATCTTAACATTTATATTACATAATTATGAAATGATTGATCAGTTCATAAGTAGTGATAAATTCATTAAAGTGAATATTTTGCAGAATTTATCAAAAATAATTTCTGAATGGACCACGTCTCCATGCTAAAGAAATTAATTTCAAATATCTCGTTTTATTTCAAGAGGATATAACAATGAAAGACAGCAGTATTGCAACAAGTTGATTTCGAATCACAGGCTCAACTTATAGCAACATTTTTAGAAAATAAATCACACACACACACACACACACACACACACACACACACACACACACACACACACACACACACACACACACACACACACCAGGATCCTATTTTGAAATCTTGGCAATATTTCTGTTTTTCTTTATTCTTGAAGTGAAAAATTTACATTTTTTATTAGAAGACCCCCCCTCTCCATCTGCTTGCATTTCTATGAATTGTGCTGATTTACCAATATTTTTGTGACTCTTGTTATAGTACCATGCGGTCATATAATACAATCAACTTTTATCGAAGCTAAACGCACACACAGCTCAAGTGAAATGGTCAGGTTGTACGTATATGTGCGTGTGTAGGATACTAGCCAGGCAGCCAACTTAGCAAGCTAGCTAGCTAGCTAAAACCTCGGAGCCTCCCAGGAAGAAGAGGCAGGCGGGACAGTAGCTGATATAAATTAAGCACGGGACACACACAGGAATAGCTCCCTTTCTGTTTCCTAAGAAAAAGGGTGTTACAACAATTTGGATAGATCACTTTTCCAGCCGTTATAATAACCGTGCCTATGTTTCTTCATTATTGTCTCTTGTACAATTATTTATTTTATTTTATTTGCTTCTTGTTTTCTCAAGTGTATCTTTACTCGTCCTTGCCTGGCTGCTCTTGTCTCGCCAGCATGATCTGTTGTATCAATATCTTCTTTGCCTCAGATGTGTTTCCTCTCAGATACTCATCTGTGGTAAAAATATTGATCTGCAAAGAGGCTGCTGCCACTCTGCCTGGTCGGAGATCTTTATCACTATCAACCCCACACTGCGACCCCAAAACTGGAAAGCACCAGCTATACTAACAGTAGCAGTAGTTGTCATTTGGGAGGTCTTGGAGGGGTTGGTTGCTATTTTAGGTTGCTGAAAATTTTACAAGTATGTATATGTAGTTGTGGTAACGTCATGATTCAGTTAACAAATATTTTTGTGTGTTTGTTTATTTCGTGTTTTTATTTTTATTTGATTATATCATTACCATTTTCTTTCTTTTTTTTTTATACATGAATAAAATCTGTTGATCATCTTTTAAATCAAACAATTTTAATCTTTTAACTGAATAACTCTACTGAAACAGCACATTTTTGGTTGTCGTATATAGACTCACTTGGTATTAAGTATGTACAACAAATTTGAGGGGTACTGATTTTAATAAAATTGAATCATATTCATGGGGAAGGGAAACTTTAAAGTGATAGAATAAAATATCATTTCCTCATGTGTTGATATTTATTGACTAAGTATGGCACAAGGCCAAAGAGGGATACCTGATAAGTAAAGTAAATTGTATGTTGTGTTAATCTTCTGAGTAGGAAAGGGATTGCCCGCTTTGAAAATCATTATCCAAAAATCCTGGCTTTTGTCTGAATTTGAACACCTAAATTTGACACATTGGGGAAGAAAGAAAAAATTAAATAAAAAGAAAGAAAATAAAATAAATGAAATGAAATTAATTAAAAAATGCAACTGTCTAAAGGCATGAAGTGAGCACCAATTTTATTTTGATAATATTAAACTTGATAAGTAGAAAACTGTCAGCTTGCGAAAGGAGGGGGGTCCACCATCTTCCTTGCTTCTTTAAAACTTTATTATCTAGTGAGGAATCTCATCAATCTTGGTTTTAATATTTTCTGCCTTGTCACCGAGATATATTCATACCAATGAACTTATAGATTGGCATATTTTGATTTTATTTGTTACGCGCGCGCATATATATATATATATATAAATATATATTCTTTTATTTAAAAAAAAAAATTAACGATAATGCTAATAGAAATTTTGACGTTCATTATTAAAGATATATTTCGTGTCTTTTTAATGAAATATTATTCTCTCAATTAAATCGTTGGGTATTACGATGTAAATTCATTTTTTTTATAGGTTATCACTTAGAGTCCACCTTAATGGCCATTAAGCTTAATGTTGAGTTACAACTTATTCATAGACTTTATATTATAATTAATTGCAAATGATTTAGGGAAAGTATTTTATAATTAGGATTTAATGTTTATTTCTCTTGAGAAATTACACTGATTGAGGTGAGGTGTGAACACTGATTCCACACCATTATTTTTGTTGCAAATTTAGTTGAAAACGGACCTTTTCTCTCATGATATTTTAATTGTATTGTGTTAACAAAGATCTTGCTATGATGTGCCATTTTTGTTTTATCATGGTAATATGCATACAAAAATGTGATCATTATAATATAGATATCTTTCTGGAAGGAAATTTAGTCTATTGTAGAGTCTAAGTGAATGCATGTAATGTGTATAAAAAACAGGAGGGGATGCCCTACTATTGAGACAGGATTGCTTGTTTTAATGCAGAGGTGTATGACAGTGTCTGCTTGATTTATTCTTATTGTCATACAATACTATGCACCTATCTTACAGTTGCTTGTTAGTAAGAAATAATCATAACTTATATATGCATAGCTTATTTTTCTACAAATATGCACTACAAGAGAAAATACCTAATGTTTCCAAAGGATTCCTCAGCAATTGTTAGAAGCAATATAGAACACCTCTCTCTCTTTATATATATATATATATATATATATATATATATATATATATATATATATATATATATATATATATATATATATATATAATATTATTATTTTTATACCTATACTATAACTCTGGCAGTGTGAAAAAAAACCCAGGTGATACAATTTGTAAATAAAAAATATTACACAACTCTGTCAGTATTATATGAATATATTCGTTTTAAAAACGTTTTTTTTTTTCGCTACATAAACCAAAAGTGCTCAAATACTGTCCAGTAGAGCAGAATAGAATCTAAAATTTAAAAAATGTCTACTTACCTCCTCATGACAGTTCCGTTACTATTAGTTTCACGTGATTTCACTAAACAAAAGTATGAAACTAAGTGTAATATGACTATCATGAAAAGGTAATTCATTCATTCTATCTATCTATCTATCAAATTGTGCAACCCTTATTTTGCATGAATTCAGATATAATTTGATGGATATTTTTTGTGGAGGAGGGATCTTTACCTGTATTTTTTCTCATTTTGGTTAAAATTATTAAAAGTTTTTATAGGTAAAATTTGTTCGTTTGTGCTCTGAAATATATATTTCAAAATGAGACAAATTGCTATAAAAAGAAAATTTTTTCTTCAGAAGTAATTTTTTTATTTTGCCAGAAGGTTACCCCCCCCAAAAAAAAAAACAAATAAAAAAAACCCTTAAAAACAAGCAAGCAAAATTAGGGGTGTTTTAGGGTGTTAGGTCAACATTATGTCAGTTTTAACACTGAATTTTTTTTATCCTCCTTACTTTTTGTGATAACGATGTATGGACTTCAAAGATCAAGTTGTAATGGAGTCAAATTGTACAATGTCTCTAATTTATAAGTTGGGTATAACAGACAAGAAATTTTGAGTAAACAATTTTACAGTTAAATTGGAATTGTAAGATGAACAGATTTTGCTTAAAGTAAGCAATGTCTGGCACAAGGCTCGATTTAAGAATACTTTCCATTAGTTCATGAGTAAGTCTTTTAGTATATCAATTCTGTCTGCAAAAAGAGGCTGGACAGGTAACTCAATTTATATCGCAATTCCCAGATGATATTTCTTAGATCGTTAGTAAGCAACACAGAAATATTCTTCATGACTCTAACTAGCATCCCTGTTCTTGATAGTCTGCTGTTCCATGATAGACTCTTGCGAATATGATGTGTTTATATTTATAAAGTTTTACTTAACCTGTTATTCCTAGATGGTCACTCATCTAAGTACTGAACAAACTCATTGTTGCTTAACTTGGTTATCTGGTGAACAAGTGCTTTCATCGTGATTTTAAGTCTCAACTGTTAAGCGTAATTTATATTTGGCTCTAGGCGTCGAGAATGAGGTATATACCAAGGATCAAACTTATTACCCAATAGTAATTGGGCCTAATCAATTGGAGCTATTGAGTAAACCGTTTTCATTTCTGCAGAGGAGTAATACCCTCCCAACGATTATCCTGGATATGATACTAGACCATCTGATGGTGTTGCTCCAGTCCTGGAGCTTTGAGGAATGTAGAGTACCCTCTCATTGCCATTTCTCCCAGGTCAGTTCTGACTTATAGTAGCTATTAGGGTCCTATCTGTGGATCAAATAAAACTGTTTAATCATATACTCTACTTGAAACCATTTAACTGTGTGCAAACAAATGATTAATATTAAATTGAATCATTAACATAAGATAGCAATGCTTGAAACCATTCAACTGTGGGCCCAGTTGGCTGGGGCTGTAGAATACACCGACTGCATCTCTGCAGAGGGGTAAGACTCCCTCAACGAGTGTCCTGTATATGACACTAAACAATCTGATGGTGAGGCTCCAATAATGCTGGAGCTTTGGTGAATGCGGAGTATTGACATCACTCCCAGGTCCAGAGTGGTAGCACCTGATAGGTTCCTATCTATGGGTCAAATAGAACTAAACTGTGTGCTTATGCTAAACTGAATTGTTTGAAATAAAACTTTATATGAATAAAAATGGATTTGGCATTAAATAACCTACAATGGATGAAATGCTAATGAACCAAACTATTTACCTGTGTGCAAATAGAACTATTAGTGTTCGATAGCAATGCGTGAAAGCATTTTAACTGTGTGCAAACAAATGATTGATATTAGATAGAATTATTAGTGTTAATAACAGTAATGGAAAGTATTTGTGTACAAACAAATGTGCTCTGGGTTGTTTAAAAATGTTACGGACAAACTATTCGATTACGAATATGTGTGTGTGAACAGGATTTGGCATTGAATAGCCTACAAGGGTTGATATGCCATGTATCTCAACTAAATAGTAATCATAGGCCAGTGAGATACATTTGCTCGCTATTACATCACGACGAGGTAGGGCTGAGTTGTTCTATAACAGGTATTTACCAAAAATTCATTCTTTGGCTACCACATGAAATTGCACTCTCGTTCTGAAGAAAGTAATTGTTAGATTTACAAACCATGTAACAACAAATCACTTCTAAGATGGCTTGGCACCCCTTCTTGTTGGGAGTGAGTTCTACCTTGGAGCTCTATTAAAGCTTTGTATATTTCTTTAGATGCGACACAAGGTCGTATGAATGTGGTACCCAATGACATTCAAACTCACCCGTGAAGATTTGCAATTCTAGTTTGCTACCCATTACACCACCTTCTTGGTTAGTTTAGTATCAGTTGTTTGGAGATGCTATTCAGGTATAATTGAATAAGGTAATCTAAAATTATTTTGAAAAAATGAATGTTGTGATTCGTTTGAACTTATTTCAAAACAATTTATTTTTGCTTAAGCTCTTGATTTATGATGTTTATATATATATATATATATATATATATATATATATATATATATATATATATATATATAAAAGACAAAACAAAGAAGAAAAAATGTATGAATGTAAGTCGTAAAAAATTGGTTACGTCGAAAACCAAATTCAAATAAAAATGGCTCTCTAACTGTTCTGAAAATGAGTGATCATTCTACATTGAATTAGAATGTGAAAGTGAACCATCCTTTAAAAAAATGATGATGATAATAATATTTCCTCGGAGAGAGGAAGGAATTGTGGCAAGTTTGGGGGGTTTAAAATTAGTTCAAATTGGAGGGGATAATCTTGAATAAATTTTACAATATTCCTACCCACCTTCAAGTTCAAGGCAAATTTCATAGGGTTGAAAAGAAAGAGAAAAAAAAAAAAAGAACTAAAAAGCTTAATGAATTTATTTATTTATTACAATTTACCATTTTTAAGATAAATTTAAAGTTCTGAAATTGGAATTTTGGAATCAATATCATTTTACATAAACAGCCATTTTTATTTTGATTTGGTTTTCGACGTAAACAAATTTTTTCAGCGTATATTTTTTTGTTACGTACTGATATATATATAATGACCACGAATATTATATATATAATGACCACGAATCATGAGCTTAAGCAAAAATAAGTTATTTTGAAGAAATTACAGCATACGTTTTCTTCTATATAATTTTAGACTACCTTAGTCAAGTATAAAATAAGAATTGATAAACTCTTGAACTTTGCTGTTAATATTGCTGCTGCTGTGCCTGTCTATGTTATCTAACCAACATTTATTTTCAAGAACGGGGTATATATAAAGTTTATTTTCTTGTATGGGTGAATACTGTATATACTTGTGTTCTGACTTTTGATTTAGGGCCAAAAAACCATTAATTTATAATATGCCATAATCATTGGTTGACCCCAATTTCTGAGGGTAATAGAACAATAAATTGTTAACAAAGCACCATATCTTTAGTTATTTTAGGCTTTTGTCGTAAAGCAAAAGAAAAAAGTCTACTCTATCAACCATTCCAACACAACTACTGCACCAGTGTAAATACTAATAATAATATCAGTTTGATGTTGATCATATTATTAAGTGTGAAAATATCTAAAGGGAATGAGTACTCTGATACTATATATAAGCTGAGATGTCGACAGAGAATGTTTTATGGTAAGTTAGCTGACTGTTGGTGACCTTCTATTAAAAAATACTGTACGGCATTTTTATTATTACTAATTGCTATATATTCTATATTTATCTTATTTATTGGTAGTGACTGGTGTATATTTTCCTATTTGAACTGAAAATTCCGGCGGGACTTAGAATACACTGACTGTATCCCTTTGAGAAGGGTGCCTCCCAAATAGGGGTGATGTCCTGGGCACGACACGAAACTGCATCTGATGGTGAGGTTTCAGTTTTGGACACTTAAGGAGTGTGGAGTACCCTTCATTGATATTACTCCCAGGTTCACTCTGACCTGCTGTAGTAGTACGAGTTAGGGACCTATCTATAGGTCAAATAGATCTGTTTAAAAATTATTCATATTCGATAGGACCATGTGGCAGTGGGAGAGACTCTTAAGAAATAACTACACAAACGTGTAAACGTTAACGTACAATGAAAGCGATTCCCTAATCTCAAGGCCTAAAATAACTCTAGATGAGTTGACATGCCGTTTAAAATCAATCAATCTAGACATAAAATAACTCTAGATGAGTTAAAATCAATCAGTCAACAAACATTTAAGTCAATATATATTGTAATGTCGATCAAACAATGGCTTTCTTTAAAACACTTCTCTAGGTATTCAACACACTTATTCAAGTGAGTCTTTAATTGTTCGAAGCATCATATTTCTTTTGCATCTCTTGTAGAGGAGTAAGCAACCTGCTACGCATAAGAACTAATTAAAAAATGGGTATGACATTAAGCAGAATCCGGTGGTGAGGTTCCAGTCCTGTCCTGTCGGCCAGACTCTACATAGGCCATACCCAGTTCTTTCCTGAAACATACAGAACCATCAAAGGGTAGAGCACGTGAAGAACAATAGATAATGAAACATATACGACAGAATTGTGAGGATCTTAATTTAATCTAAACAAACAATTTTAAAGAAATCAATAGAGTCGAATCAAACAAATCGTAAAAACCATATTCCTACACTATCCGTAAAATATCGAGCCAAAATTGTCTTTAAATTAAAACGCGCGTGCACACATACACACAGAAAAAAAAAACCCGAATTACATTACGATATTTGATTTTCTATCTTAAACAATCCCAGCATTAAATAACCCCGAGTTCTAGAGCTCTGAAGAGTACAGTCACCCTTTTGTCGCCATTACACTCAAGTCTACTTTGACTCAAAGTGATAATACCTGTAAGAATTCCATCATGAGTAAAATAAAATTAAATGATATTGTAACTATGAAATGCTTACCTATTTAAAACTTATGAACTACATTTAATTGCTTGCAATTCATTTGTATTAGATAAGAATGATTACTCAAAGGTTTGTATTAACTATTAGTATCAAGTAGGAATAGTTAATTGAGGACATATAATTATTAAATCATTTTTGTAATCTAACAAAAGGTTACTGAATGAGAAATAACCAAAACGGAGGTCAGAAATGAAATGGAAATCTTTATAACATTAACAAAATCCAATACTCGCCCTTGGCGTGAAGAAGGTAAACCACTGCTCCTGACGTACTACGTAATTAGCATATTATCCCCATCACAATAGCGTCCAACGTATTTATAATTAATGGGACATACCCATTAATGTTCTTAGGTACGGTATATAACAATTATTAAATTAAAAGTGACATAAAACTGGAAATTATTTGTACCAAGAACAGTTATTTGAAGCTATAATAGTTTGCTAATTAGTATTTCACTCCTTGCGAGTTTTACACATCAGCATTAGCTGAGTGTCCTTCCCTGGAACAGCAAGTTCCTTCAGGTTTCCAGGATTCTTCTGAGTATTCTAGCCAATCTCAACAATTCTGTAGTGTAGATGGACTCGATTCTTCCTTTGATTTTCAATTCCTCTAGTCCTTTCTCCAAGTTCTTGGGACCGTTCCAAGCACACCAACTATAATCGGTATCACTGTCACTATCATGTTCCACGTCCCCCCCCCATTTTAAAAAGTTCTCCAATAAGATCCAAGTGCTTACCTATCTTTTCGCTTTCTTTTCTTTTCGTTTTGTGGTCTTTTGGAACGACAAAATCTACTAGACGGCAAGTTCTCTTTCTCTCTCTCTCTCTCTCTCTGATTAATTGAGTAATATTATATTCTTCTTTTTCTTGCCTCTCGTAGAGTATAATATGTATATATATATATATATATATATATATTAATGCTATTGTTCTGACAAGCTCTTGCTATGATGTGCCATCTTTGTTTTGTCATGGTAACATGCATACAAAAATCTAATCATTATTTTTACTGAAAAGAAATCGCCTATTGTTTATCTTGGAGTAAATGCATATAATTTATATAGAAAACAGGAAAGAATGTTCTAGTGTGACGATTTAGATTTCTACAACAATATTTGCTGGATTTGCTTTTATTTATATATATATATATATATATATATATATATATATATATAAGCAAATTTCTTATCTTCTTTTTTAACCTATATATATATATATATATATATATATATATATATATATATATATATATATATATATATATAGGTTAAAAAAGAAGATAAGAAATTGTATTCCATAATAAATTTTACTTTTTCTAGCTCATAATATGGATTTAAAAATTTTTTGAAATTCATCTGATGAGCTAGTAAAAGTGAAATGAATTCATCATGGAATAGAATTTCTTATCTTCTTGTTTTTTTTTAACCAATATATATATATATATATATATGAATTCAAAAAAATACAAATCTCTTCGTGGACCTACCTATTTTAGAATGTATATATGTCTCCCAAAAACAAAATATTACAATATAAATGTGTATACCTCTATCGTATAAAATCTTCAATATCTACGTTTGAAGTGACTTCGGTAATACACACAAGATTTTGTTGCATGACTGAACTATTGGACTTGGAGTATGGCATGGATGGTTGGTGTTTTTGATTAATAAATAAATAAGAAAAGGGCTGGTACCAACCTACTGGTGTTTTGATCAAAATTATTTTTCGGTACTTAGCAGCAAATCTCCTCTCTTTGAGATAAATCTTGAGTAAGTGGTTCCTGCTGTTTTGCTTCCAGCAATCTTCTCCACAGACATTAAACTAGGCCAACTGTGATATCATTTAATAACAGATCCCTAATGGTGTTAGCAAGAGAAGTACTGCCACTACTACCTTGGTATTTAACTAGGCCAACTATACTGTCATTTAATAAAACAGCACCTGCTAATACTTTAATGAAATTCAAATTTATATTGGTTTATATGTAAAGCATAGTAAACTGATGATGACAGTCATTTTGTTATATCTAGTTAATTAGTTCAATTGGGAATTAATAGGAATAATTATTAAGGATCAGTCTTTAAAAGTAACTACCATCCAATATGTAGGCACATTGTTTCATTTATAAACCATAGTAAAACTATGATGATAGTAATACTCATTTTGATTTTAACTAGGAAGTAGTGAGAATTTGGGATCAATTTCCAAAAGTAATTACAACAGGTAGGCAATTTTAAAAAGACAATTTATGATAATAAATTGAATTACCATGACCAGAAAATCCATCGAACGCTGCGCGCGATATACGGAACCACTGGACAGCTGTTTCGACCGTTTTAGGTCTCATCATGAGTGCATTCCGTGATCTCCCCAATGGAGATCGAACCAGCGACCACAGAATGCAGAGCCGAAACTCCACCACTGAGCTACTGCTCCACATCGCACACAAACGATGGCAAATTAACTTATACAATTTATAATATAATTCCTCTACTTAAAAAAGAAAATGTACAATATATGATATCAATTACATTTCGAATTCGTAGGGGTCAAATTAACAAATAGATCATAATGAACAATAATGGTAGTTTTAGAACCTTTTGGGCACCTCACGTTGTGTAATGGTTAATAAGTTAGATTAGCAGGCCTTTGTTGGTTAGTTTCATACTTCTGGTCAGTGAGGCGTGCTTAGCGTAACAGTTATCGCTTTAGAAAATGAAATCGGTGACCCGAGTTCAAATCCTCGAATATCAATAGAAATGTAAGAAAAGTGTTAATGTAGGAGAACGGATATAAAACTTAAATAATCGAATTATAAACTCTTGAAGTTCGTTACTTAAAGTCTCATGTGAATCCCCAAATCTCCTGATGAATATATATATATACATACCTTCATATACCTTCATTTCAGGAGTAGTCAGATGCTAAATATAAGTTTTGAGAAGGATCTTACATTCACGCACAAAATACAGGACATTAGATTTTTCATTTAAAGGTTAATAATTTTTTTAAAAGTGGATAAACCTGTGTGTGAAAACTTGATATTATTATCTCTGTGAGAGATAACCTCGAAAAGCTAATTAGAATCCTTCACTCTTTTCTAATTAGAATCATCATGGAGGATTGTTTTTATAGGAGAAATGCTACAAGTTCAAGAGTTGTTGAGTAATTCATAAAAGCTTTGAAGGCAACTTAGTTTCAAAAATAAACCTGTATGTACATACATCAACTAGAGAAATAAAAACCGAATGCAATTTTTGGAAGAGGGCAACTTTGAAGCAGTGCACTAAGAAGTACATTCAAATGATTTGTTAGGAAGAGGGAAATTACAAGGGCTATGAAGTGACATGTTGGTTAATTTGTGTGTAAGATAAATTGCTGTATCATTGGCTTATTTGGACAGAACTGATTTGGAAATAAGGAAAGGAAAAGAAGAAAAAAGAAAAGATAAAATGATATAAAATCATGCTGCCTTTTTGCATAGACTGAAAGCTATAAATTACGTTTGTCCATTTTTGCCAGAAACAGATTCCTACAAGCAGTGGTATCTCTTATTTCCTGAAATCGAATGTGTGCTGTAGCAATAAGGATTAGGGTGTTCAAGGGCAGATGGTGTTAGCGGTAATTTACCTTTTATATAGTTATTTCTGCGGTTAGAGTATTGGACAAAAACACTGCAGGGTCTAAAGCTTAAACTGCTTGAAGGGAAAAAATCCCTTCAAGCAGTTTAAGCTTTAGACCCTGCAGTGTTTTAGATTGTAAATTTAATTTTAGATTTTAAATTATTATTCAATTTTTTTTTACAAGTACTTGCTTTTATTTTTTTAATTTTCAGTTGCTTTTTATTCATTTTAGCCCAACTAAAATTTTAAAAAGTGAAAGAAAATACGAGTTAAAATTAATAAAAATAAAGATTGAAAATGCTTTATCTACAAAATAAGAATAAATAAAAGATATTCTTAATACTATTAATGTGTAAAAACAAGATGCCAAGATGATTGGAAGACAAAGTAAAGGATGGTTTATAGGTTGAGTGCTTATATATATATATATATATATATATATATATATATATATATATATATATATATATATATATATATATATAGTTGATAATGTTTGCCATTTTCATAAAGAGCACTTAATATCATAGCGCGCGCGCACACACACACTTTTTGTTATAAATAAGGTGATAATTTTTATATGGATTGATACTTTGACTTGTTTTTATGGGTTTAAGATGATGGTCTCACTTGTGTTGGAGAATTGTGAATGCAGTCGTATCCCTTTGCTAAAATCCTTTTAGATCATCCAAGCAGTTTAAGCTTTAGACCCTGCAGTGTTTTAGATTGTAAATTTAATTTTAGATTTTAAATTATTATTCAATTTTTTTTTACAAGTACTTGCTTTTATTTTTTTAATTTTCAGTTGCTTTTTATTCATTTTAGCCCAACTAAAATTTTAAAAAGTGAAAGAAAATACGAGTTAAAATTAATAAAAATAAAGATTGAAAATGCTTTATCTACAAAATAAGAATAAATAAAAGATATTCTTAATACTATTAATGTGTAAAAACAAGATGCCAAGATGATTGGAAGACAAAGTAAAGGATGGTTTATAGGTTGAGTGCTTATATATATATATATATATATATATATATATATATATATATATATAGTTGATAATGTTTGCCATTTTCATAAAGAGCACTTAATATCATAGCGCGCGCGCGCACACACACTTTTTGTTATAAATAAGGTGATAATTTTTATATGGATTGATACTTTGACTTGTTTTTATGGGTTTAAGATGATGGTCTCACTTGTGTTGGAGAATTGTGAATGCAGTCGTATCCCTTTGCTAAAATCCTTTTAGATCATCCAAGTAAGCAGAAAGTAAAGAGAAAATAAGTAGGAAGGAAGGAAAAAGAAATTGAAAGAATACAAAGTGACACAGAAGAAAAAAGACTGAATTATGAAAAAAGAAAATATGAGAGATTAACTAGTGTTGTCTGTTTATATATATATATATATTGTGTGTGTGTGTATTTCTATGAATTTTTATTTTGTTTTTAGAAAAGAATTTAGCAGTGTCATGTTACCATAACCAGAGCTGTGGATTAAGTACACAAAACCTTTGACTCCAACTTTGTTTATATACCAATAGGAAATGATAAATGACGAAGTTGACAATTGTTACCGATTGTTCTGTGGATTTTTCTTCAAAAAGTTTCACACACACACACAATGGAATTATCTTAGAATGTGATAAAATTATTTTTATAAGTTAAAAAAAATCATTAGATTAATTTCTTAATAAATAAAATTATCAGTTGAAATTTGGGAATTCATTTTTTTTTTCTTTCTTTATGCCTTTTATAAAATAAGTAGCGTAAATTTTATTGAAATTTAATAATTATTTGATTTTTGAAGAATAAGCCATCTCTACTGCAAGTGGCAAGCAAGCTTCTGAAATCAGCAGACCAATTCACATACCTCTGCTGCAATATCTCTTCTACTGAAAGTGATGTCAACAAACGCCTATCGAAGGCGTGGATTGCTATTGATTGGATATCGATCGTATGGAAACCTGATCTCTCTGATGAAATAAAATGAGATTTCTTCCAAACTGTGACTGTGTCAATACTACTGTTTGGATACACCATCTGGACGTTAATGAAATGCATGGAGAAAAGGTTGGGAGCTAGACAAGAATGTTACGTGCTGTTTCAAATAAATCCTGGAAGCAACACACCACAAAACAGCATATCACAAACTACCCAAGTGAGACGTAGACATACCAAAGCACTGTTGGAGAGGCAATGGCAGACTCATAAGTGACGTTCTTCTATGGACTTCTACACATGAATGTGCCAGTGTTGGCAGACCAACAAAGACTTACATACAACAACTCTGCGTGCACACTGGATGTTGTCTGGATGACCTTCAGAAAGCAAAGAATGATAGGGATGGTTGACGAGAGAAAGCACGGATTTCCCTGGCTCTCTCTATCAGTGCTACTTGATGATAATCTGTTTTTTAACCTAAAAATTTTCTAAATCAAATTATTATTTGCTTCACAATATCATTTTTTCATAAAACTCTCTGGTTCTATGAAGTAAGAGTTCTTGTTGATATTTGTTGCTATTAGCAGAAACTTTGTGACAAGAAAAATTATCTTCATACAAATTATAGGAATTTTATCTCTTGTGATTTGGTATATTTGTGGAAGTGCATGGTCATATGATAAAAAGAGGTGCACTTAGCCTAATGGTTATCATGGTTAGAAATGGAATCGGTTACCTGAGTTCAAATCCTGAACGGAGCATTTATCCGTTCTCCCCTCACCCATCAGCTATGAGTAAAATAGTTGGGTAGATTGAGTTTTTTAGTCTTGGTCAGACAACAAGTCTAGAAGTAAAACTCTGAATTTAAACTAACTATTGGTCTAGTGGGTAGAGTGTTTGCCAATAGCTCAAGAGACTAAGGTTCAATCCCAGGTTGACTCAAAAAAATGATACTTGATATCCCCTTGCTTAACACTCAGCATTATAATGTACATATCAAGGGTAAAGTGGAGTAATCCAGGGAAAGGAGTACCATCCTCTCCTGCACCTTGGTAAAGTAGCTATGGAAAAGGGAGCCTTCCGGTCACTCTCGACCACAGTTGCCAGCTTTACTTTTTGCTCTCTGTGTAAAAATTGACCTGTGTCACATCCAGGTGGAAGGGTTGGGTAAATTATATATCTATCATAAAATTTTAGATAACTTGAATTAAAATATATCCTGAAGTTCTAACCAGAAAGAAAGGTTAATCAGATAATTATCTATGAAATATGAGTTGTTTATATTAGAATTTATGTTTATAATGTGTCAGTACATTTTTCTGGACTCCAAGAACCGAAGATGGAGAGTCTTCATGGTGTAATGGCTAAAGTGCTGGACTTAGCCTGGAAGTAAACGAATTCAAACTCCAGCTACTTTGTTACATTCACTTTCAGAGAAAGGCATGAGCCTCCTTATCCTTCCAGCTGCTCTACGACATGGATAGCTTTGGCATTAAATAGCCATGAAAGTTTATATGCCATTAAACAAAGAAACCAAACCAAATCCAAAAATTGCTTCTGACTCTTGATTTCTCCCCCAGGATTATAACAGTGGAAGTTCTTATTATTCAGATAATGAGATCATGTGTAACTAATAAGTCATATTTTGTTTTATGTATTAGTTGATTACTGTCAGGTAAGGTAAATCAGGTAGATTTATAGGACTCCTTGGCATTTAATGAACTGGAGAAAAAAAAAATTTTATATACAAAAACATCTTAAATACTCCTAATAATGAATGCCATTGAAGGTGCCCCATAACATTTTCTGGTTTTGGTGATTTGAAAAGGTTTTTTAATCAGTAAGCACTGGGATGGATCGAGTGTGCAGCACGTGTTGATTAATTTTACAAATGCGTCTTGGCAGGATGTACAGTGAATGATACTGAGGAGAATTCAAGAAGATGTTTTATTGCCGCAATAACAAATCATTTGAACAGGTTCTGCATGCATATGCTATGTTTTGCCCCCACTTCACCCCCACCCTCTTGCTCTGTCTCTCTGCTTCTTGCATTTTTATTTTTGGTTTGCCCACTTGACACACGTCCACATCTGCCCAACTCTCGAACACGGGCACTTAAAATGTACCAATCAATCATTCTTCTTGTAAAACACAAATCTGAATTCTTGTGTATTTCTCTATGTCTACTTGGATATATGCATGTACATGTATGTATATATCTGGACATATAGGTAATGTGTATATGTAAACACACACACACACTAGTTGAAGTACTTGTCTACATTCAGTTAGAAATCAAGATTTGCATCTGTAGACATGGCAAAACTAACGGACTGCCCTGTCAGCAGGGCTTAGAATACAACTGTATCCTCTGCGGTGGGGTAAGGCCCGTCCCCCACCCAAAAAGAGTGCCCTGGGTATAACACTAAACTGCATCAGGTGGTAAGGCTCCAGTTTTGAAGCTATGGGAGAGTGTAGAGTATGTTTTGATTTCCATTACTCTCAGGTCCACTCCAACCTGGAGTGGTAGTACCTGCTAAGGGTCTCACCTATGGTTCAAAGAGATCTATTTGAAAATTATTTGTTTTATATAGGAATACTTTATATAACATAATGGTGTGCAAATAAATGTCTCATAATGTATGCAATTCCCTAATTTCTAAACATAAAATAACCTCAGATGGTTGCCATGCCATTAAAATCAATCAAGACTAACAGATAAATATAACAAAATACTTTTTACTTATTTCATTTTTTTTCAAGAATGTATATTTTACAATTTTTGTCAATTAAAATTCACTAATTATTTCTATAAAAGACAACTGCCTTGTTGACTAGGGCTGTAGAATATGCTGACTGCACCTCAGCAGAGAGGTAATAAAATGAGTGTTCTAGATATGACACTAAAATGCATTTGATGATGAAGCTCCAGTCCTGGTGTTTTGGAAAATGTGGAGTACTCTTTCATTGTCATTACTCCCAGGTCCACTCTGACCCAGAGTAGTAGGAGCTGTTAGGGTCCCATTTGTGGGTCAAAGGAAACTGTTTAATCATTTACTAAGGATTATTATTATTGGTTAAAATCATACAACTGTGTGTATCTATGTATACAATTATTTTTATGTATGTATGTATGCATATGTTTATTTTTATATATATATATATATATATATATATATATATATATATATATATAATGTGTATATTCGTGTGTATTTATATATGTGTGTGTATATTCGTGTGTGTATGTATATATATATATATATATATATATATATATATATATGTGTATTCATATGTATTTATATATATGTGTGTGTGTGTGTATGTATATATATATATATGTATGTGTATTCATATGTATTTATATATGTGTGTATATATATATATATATATGTGTGTGTGTGTGTGTGCAATTTCATTTTTATATTCAAAGTTTCAGTACTGTATTTTAAGGTAATAAATAATACCTAATATGTCCCACTTGAAATAATGAAGTACTTTTAAAAAAAAAAACTTACTCAGAGTGCATTATTTATAGATGGTATTATGTATGCGTGTGTATTTAATATCCTGTAGAAAAGCACCTGCACTTGGTTAAAGCTTTTATTCTTAAAAGCCCTTGTGAGTTTCAATTCTCCCTTAGTGTATTCTAGTTCAAATTTTCATTTGACCAATAGCAATGACCACACACTTCAAATGAAAAAAAACATTTGTTTCATTCATACTTTTATTTTGTCATTTTAGTCTTTCAATGATCTTTTATAGTATTTAAAACAAATTAGAGACTTTGGAAGCATCTTGTGTCATGGGAACTTGCTATACAATGTTGTATGTATTGATGAAAAAAAATCTCCTGATAAGGGGCGGGGAGAATTGACTTAATACTTAACCTAAAAAACTCTCAAACAACTTCTAAAAAATAATTCCTTAATCGCAAAATATGCACTGGAATACCAATAAGAAAATTTCATTGAAAGAAGAGCTTATAACCTCTTTTATGTTTGAAATAGTTACATATTTTGCATCATTACCAGATGTTCAAATCTTGGTAAAACCTGGAATTTTTTGAGTGCTGATTTTCCAAGCAGGCAAAAAGGTCACTTTGTTTAGAAGATTTGTATAACAATTTTATTTTTATTTTTTTCCAGCTTAGCCATGTATTGCACAACATTTATCAAATATTAAGAAAGATTGATTTGTGATTGACTTATCAAAATTGTTATCTAAGCATTCTTTTTCCTCTCTCTCTCACTCCTAAATTTATATTGTTTTACTTTTCTTTTGATTTTTTTTTTTGGAGGGGTGGAGGGGAAGTGGGTATTAGATGATAAACCATTTAACTGTGTGCAAACAAATGATTAATATCAAATTAGACAGAAATACTTGATCAATAGAATTATTAATGTTAAATTGTAATACTTGAAACCATTTGACTTTGTATAAATAAATGAGCTCTAACTTATTTAAAAATAAAGTTGCCTACAAACTAACACATCACTCAATAAGTCCTGGGCTTGACTTATAGATGGTGCCACTAATAAAAAATTATATGATTTTTATAAAGTAATAACCTTCAAATGGCATGTGTCAAAATTTGAGTCCAATTGGATAATTAGTTTACAAATTACAGTTACTTAAGTGAAGCTACTGTTGCAAATTTTCAGAACAATGGAAATATCTGAATTTTGTTTGTTGATAAAGCATTGCTTTCTGATGGAAGAAAAATGCTGTTCGAGCAAAGCAATAGCTTGATAAGTGTTATTCGGACTCTGCTCCATTGGAAACAATGGTTAAGAAGTGGTATACTGATTTTAAGCACAGTCATACACAAATGATGCTGAACACTCAGGTTGCCCAAATTCGGCAGTTATCCTGGAAAACATCAAAAAACTCCAGAAATTTGTTTTGGGTGATTGTAAATTGAAGTTGCATGAGATAACAGAGAAGCGTTGAAATCAGTGTATCACCCCAGAAGAAGACTATGTTGATGAATAAAGTTGAATTTTGCCTAAGAGTTGTTTTATTAGTTAGGCTTGGGATTTATTGAGTGATGTGTTATTTGCTTTCAAATCATTTGTGTGTAAAAATTTTTTTTTTTCATCATACAACGTGTGAAAGCATGTGTGATACCCTGCCCTCATCTGCTGCCAACCAGGGGTGATAACACAGTTTCAGTAGCTCAAGGCAGTACTGCTACTCTTGGCGCTACCTAGCTGCTTTTGCCACCAGACAGAGTATTTAAAAGAATTATATATATATACACACCAGATCAATTAAAAGCAGACATTACATTGGATGTTCATCTTCATTTTTAGTGTGCAGTTTGTGATTTTTAAAAAATGCGTTTACTTTTGGCCGTTGATGTCATTACATGCTTGCAGTAACCATTTCTTGATGTTACTTAATCACACGGGAATGGTGGTTCCATGTGCATTTCATTCATGCAGAAGACTTTTTGCTTTCAACCAAATCCAACTTGATGCATATTGTGAAGTGGTTTGAAGATGATTTGAGGCAACTTTCAAATAATATATATATATATATATAGAGAGAGAGAGAGAGAGAGGATTTGGCATTAAATAACCATCAAGGTTTGATATGCCATGAAGCCAAATCACATAACCTACTTTTCTTTGTTACTTTCTCTCTCATATTATTGAAGCTACTTTCTTTTTCTATATTGTACTCCTCAATTTTTCCTCCTCTTTTTTTTTAAACTCTACACCTCTCTCCCCACCTTTTTTTTTTTTTTTTTTTAAATTTCAATTTGCTTTATATTCGTGTTCCTTTTACTTCAATCTAAGAAAACTTGTATTTTATCTGCTTCTCTTTCTATGTTGTTTTGTTTGTTCTCTTCGTAGCTTTTTTCTTCACTATTTTCTTTGTTTACTTCCTTCTCTTCATTCTGAGAGGAACTCCCTGTGGTGTAGTAGCTAATGTGTTGAACTGCAACATCATATTAAGAGAGTTTGAACTCCAGTTGCACTATTATATTTACTTTTACTTTTAGACTAATACTCTTGAGAAAGGTATGAAATCCATCATCCTTTTAGCTATGGGTTAAATAATACCACTCCTGTTCTACAAGAATGGCTTTGGCATTAAATAACCCATGACGGTTGATATGTCATTAAACAAAGAAACCAAGCAAAACCTCTTGATTCCCTTTCCCCCCTATTTAAAAAAAAATATTTTTCTCTTTTTTAATTTTCTTTCCTAATTTTCCTTTTTACTCATCTTTCCTTTTAACATTTTCCCCAGTTCTTGTTCTTCAATTTCTTAGAGTTTCTGGAATATTAACCATTGATGTGTTTCCCAACCACTTCTTGCCCTTCTAACTTGTATCTCAAAGCAGCCAACAGTGAAGCTTCAGTAGTTGTCAAAGTAGACTTCTTCTGCAGGTAGATCAATGTTATGTCTTTCAGGGACACCTTCTGTTCCTGCTTCCCTACCCACCAACCACCTGATTATAACCTCATTTGTTATCTTTTGTTAGTTTTACCCTTACTCTCCTCTCAATCACTGCCCACCGATTTTCTCCCCTAAAGCAATTCCCTCTACCCTCATCTTTTTTATTTCATTTTTATCTTAGATGGAAAAGAAAGGAAAAAATTTTTTTTTCTAAACTTAACTCATCACAAAATAGATACCAAATTTTTCAGATACCCACCTCTCCCAAAAATTAATATATGAATACAGACATTTTTTTCTCTAAGAGGAAAAAAAGAAAAAAAAAACTTTCTCAGAAGCAAAGCCAAAGTAGCCTATAGATAAAAGGAGATGTCAATAAATATGTTCTGTAGATCTGAATAGGTTGACTGTTAAATCTTGGGTAACACCAGACTTGTGTCTCCCTTTGATGTTTCTTATACTGGTGCCAAGCTGGTTAGTATGCCATCTCTATTATGGGAAACCCTTAAAATGCTCTCTTATGCTTGGTTTTTATTGAGGCACCTTAAGAATTTAAAAAAAAATGCTTTTTGGCTCTTGATTAAAGAGACCATAGAAATTTTTTTAGGTTTCTTAAGAAGTTTCCTTGATTAACATTTATTTTCAAAGTTCTCTATGAAGAGGTTCCCATGACTGAATGATGCCTTAAAAAATGGGTGGAAAGAAAAAAAAATCTGCCTCACCTTGAAGTTATAATGACAATCTTGGGCAAGTTCCTCATAATAGCATTTACTCTTATCTTTGCATTTGTGATGCAATCACGTTTTGGAGTTGATAGTGTTTACTTTGTGTTCTCACCTTTTATTTCGCTTGTCAACTCCTTCAGAAAGAAATTAGATATGATTAAAGAAGCCAATCCTCTATTCAGTTAACAATAAAAACATTACAAACACACACACTCACACAATTATCACATAACAATGGCAGTTGTCTGTCTCTTTATGCTTGAATTGTATCTTAGGAATTTTTGTTTAGACAAGAGGAATTTATCATTATGTCCATAGAAATAAAAGTAACAAGTTTAATATATATATAGAATTCTAGATTCATATTCAGTTTCTGATAAAGTGGATCAAGTTTCATCATTTTATCTCTTAGTAGATTTATAAGGAGGAGCTTGTGGCATAATTGTTATTATGATAAGAAGCAGATTTGGCTACCCAAGTTCAAATCCTGAATGAGATTGGTTACATTTCATATAGCATTAACACTTTTGAGAAAGGTATGAATCCAACTATTTTCTTTCCAGCTATGGGTAAATAGTAGGGCTGACTGATTCTTTAATCTTGTTATAGCAACCGGTCTCTGAGAAGGAAAAATCTCTATTGAAAAGCAGTTGTGAACCTGGAGAAGGGTGGGCTCTCCCAGGCTATTCCTACCCATGGCAAGCTATATAAGTAGACCTTACAAGGCCAAAAAATAGCTTACAGGATAAGTTTGTAGATTTATAAGGGACAAGGAAAGGATGATCGGTTACTAAATCTGGAATAGTGCTTTATTAGAGGACACTCTGAGCATTGGCTTACATTCTAACAGGTACACTTAATGTAAAGGATATTGTTATAGGAAATGGACTTGGTGACTTGAGTTCAAATCCTTGACAAAGCTGTTTGTATTTCACTTCCTGCTAATGCTCTCTCCCAGTTATGAGTAAATAGTAGAGCAGACTGTGTTCTTTAGCTTTGGTCAGGCAACATACTCTGGAGAAGAAACAACTCTGAATTCAAACTAGCTGTATTCTGCATATAAATTGTCCTGTAGTAAAGAAGTTGGGTAAATATGTATATTCTGATGGCCTCATCATTAAGTCAAATGACTTCTGTAAACTACCCTATTATTATGTCCCAAATGCAGTTAGCTGTTGCTTTAGAGGAGTAAGAATAATAAGTGTTCTGGATATGACACTAAACCGTCTGATGGTGAGGCTCAAGTTGTGAAGCTTTAGAGAATGTGGAGCACCCCTTCATTGCCATTACTCTCTGGTCCACTCCGATCCTGTTAGAGACCCATCCATGGATCAAATAGAACTATTCAATCATTTATTATGCTTGAAACCATTTAACTGTGTACAAAAATGATTGATATTAAATTGAATTATTGGTATAAGATAGCAAGACTTGAAACCATTTAACTGTGCAAAAAAATGAGCTCTAGCTCGTTACCTACAAACTATTTACTTAAAAATCATATTCATATACATAATCAGGCATTGGCATTGAATAACTCACAAGGGTTGATATGCCATTAAACCAAATAACTTAACTAACCATTTAATGCTTCAACAATCTTATAATGTAGAAACTGTTGTCATTTATTTAGGCATACAAAAGACATTGTAAAGGGATTTGGTAAAAAACAAAACAAAGAATACAGGCAACAGAGAGAGAGAGAGAGAAAAGAATAGAAAAAAAAACCTCACTATGATATGCAATTGGTGGAGTCCCTGTGGAGTAATGGCTAAAGTGCTGGACTGTCAGTGAGCAAGTTCCATCTCTATTCAAGCTATTTTGTTCACTTTTGAACTAATACTCTTGGGAAAGGTATGAACTCCCTTATCCCCTTCCCTCAGCTAAGGGTTAAATTGTACCACTACTGCTCTTTTACTTGGATAGCTTTGGCATCAAATAACCCATGAAGGTTGATATGTCATTAAACAAAGAAACTGTTACCAAAACTGTTAAAGAGAACTTCATTATCATTATGAAATAATGATGCAAGATTTTTTTGTATTTGACCTAGGACCCATAAGCTGCCCAATTCACTCTGCTAAATAGCCTACATGGGAGTTATGTGTGCACCATATTTGACTTAATCAAAATTAACAGCATAAGGTGTTCTACCCTTATCTGTACTTCCCTGATGATGATATACAAATTTGTTCAGCACCCCTTCAAACCTCTAAAGGTTCCCCTGTAAAATAATTTTAATCACTGCTCCCTCATAATTCATAATGGCCTTCCCAGAATACTCAGTTACATATGTGTTATATATATATAATTATAATAAATATTAGTTTTTATATATATTTAATAGCATGGAAGATTGTCTGCGACAACAGGTTTCATGCTGTCTTATAATGATGATCATCAGGCAGAGAAAGAAAGATATTGGAGAAATTGAAAAAATAAAAGAATATAAAAATGCAGTCAAAAGAAAGTTAAGATTGTGTATAACTCTTTATGTATGTGTGTGTCTAATATATCCAGAAGACAATCTCAAATTTGTCATGCAGCACATGTATCTTTAAACATACACATACTAGTTATCACTTACATGACCACACACAATAATATGCAAATATAATCTACGCACACACAGAGTTGTACACAATCTTAACGTTCTTTTGACTGTATTTTTTGATATTTTCAATTTCTCCAATATCTTTCTTTCTCTGCTTGATGATTGTCGTTATAAGATGACATAAAACCTTTGATTGCAGACAAGCTTCTATGCTATTAAATATATATAAAAACTAATATATATTTATTTATTAGTATTATTTTCATATGATAGCTCTATTAGAGATATTGAGCACTCTCCAAATTATATTGCATTTGGTCTGCCACAAACCCATGAAGTGAGATAGTAACAACCAACACTGTTATATATATAAATATATATATATATATGACACCAACTGAAGATTTCAAGCAATATAAGTTAATACCAATTCAATGCATTGAATTTATAAGGATCAAATTTTATATGTATATTAATAATGATGTTTTCAAAAGATTAAATTATCAAAAAAGATAAATGAAAAAAGAAGAATTTCATGAATTCATTTGATCTGTTATATATTACACTTAAAATCTTGACATTTACATCATAAGTTAATGCAAGCATGACTAATGCAACTGTTAATAATTTAAATTTCTTTGATGCTGGATAAGATGTTTCAACTTACTTTGTCCATATTACAGAATATGGATCAAAAAGTTTATCATTCAACAGCAAAGACTACAAAACAGAAAACAAGCAAAAACCCCAAACTGTTACTGATATATTTTTGCGATAATTTTCATGAATATCCAATAAAAAGATTTTTCTGAAGTAAATGCAGACAAGTCGGACTAACCCTTAGATATATCATGGTGGAACCACTTCACAACTGCGCTACAATTAATCCCTTTATGTTTAGGAAATTAGTAAAAGAAAAAATGCAAATCAAGAATAAAACATTTTACTTAATATGTATTATACTTTAGCCTGAAAGAGACGTTTATTAGTACAAATTGCACTTATATATATATATATATGCAAATTATACTAATAAATAATATATATATATAAAGTGTTACTGACTAATACAGTCACTTGACTCTCTTTGGCCAGTTGCTTTTCTGCAGAGGAGTAAGACTCCCCCAATGAGTATCCCGAATATGACACTAAACAATCTGATGGTGAGGCTCCAGTGATACTGGCCCTTTGGGGAATGTGGAATACCCCTTCATTGCCATTGCTCCTTGGTCTACCCTGGACCTGAGTGGTACCACCTGATAGAGCTAAACTGTGTGCTAATGCTAAATTGAATTGTTTGAAATAGAACTGTTTTGATATTTAAACTGCATACTTCTGCTAACTTGAATTGTTTAAAATAGAACTGTTTATATGTATAAAAATGGATTTGACATTAAATAACCTACAATGGTTTATATGCTATAAATCAAAACAAACTAAAACAGTTTTATCAAAAGATTTAATTAGGCATTAAATGAGCTGAAAAGGGTTGATATGCTGTAAAACAAAACAACCAACCAACCAATCAACTTGACTCACTCTCACCATCCATCCCTATTGTCTATTGCTCTTGGAAGGTCATCTAGATCACATCTAGTGTCTTAGCTGTTAGCAGGCAGGAAGAGTATGTTGTACCAATCTTTCAAATGGAGAAGTCTTGCCTTGAAAATAAGCTCACCTCTTCAACAAGACTTTGAATACACCAACTTCATTTGCTACAGAGGGGTAAGACACTTCAAAAAAGAAGTGCTCTAGGTATGATGCTAAACTGCATCTGGTGGTGAGGCTCCAGTTCTGGACCTTTGTTGCTGTTACTCCTAGGTTTATTCTGAACCAGAGTGGTAGTACATGTTAGGGTCCTATCTACGAGTCAGCTTTTTTTGCTTAGATTTGGCACAAGACCATATGAATGAGGCATCCAATGAGACTCAAACTCACTTGTGAAGGTTTGCGAGTTGAGCTTGCTAACCATTACATCACCTGAGTTCCCCATCTGTGAATCAGATAGATATATTAGAAAATTATTGGTATTAGATAGGAATATTTGAAACCATATGACTGTGTGGAAACAAATCAAATAGGAATAGTTATTTCAAACTATAATTGTGTATAAATTATTAGTGTTAGATAGGAATACTTGAAACCATGTAAATGTGTTCAAATTATTTGAATTAAGAATAGTTATTTGAGACCATATAATTGTTTTAAAGATGGGGGTTTTTTTTGTTTTTTTTTTTTGGTATTTAGCAAGAAGACAAGTAAACACAGACCTGTATTACTTTTTGTAATATCATGTGGAACCCATTTTCTTTGCATCAGAATTTTAAAAAATAATTAAAAAAATTTGACTAATTTCAGAAGCAATAAAGTGCTAAGCAAACTTCAAAGACAATTCTAAGATTTTGTTAACATTATTAAGAAGATTACATTGCACACTTGCATTATCCTCATAAATAACTTTGCTATGTGATTTTCTTATATTTGCAAATAGCTTTTATTGGGAAAATTTTATCATACAATATTGTTTT
This sequence comes from Sepioteuthis lessoniana, assembly GCA_963585895.1. Taxonomy (NCBI): domain Eukaryota; kingdom Metazoa; phylum Mollusca; class Cephalopoda; order Myopsida; family Loliginidae; genus Sepioteuthis; species Sepioteuthis lessoniana. The sequence goes on along the minus strand of OY757913.1, from coordinate 86,548,014 downwards.
AACACTATTTTTTGCTTCCAAAAATATCCAGTTTATATGATTGAAATTCTTATTTTACTTTTTATTTTTTCAACTGCTCATGGGAAGAAAAAAAAATTGAAATATCAAGAATTCAATTTAATTTTATGTCTTATCGAGGGCAATTTTAAATTTTTATGGGTTTTCTCTTAGAGCTGTTTTTCTATCAGAATTATTCTGCTGTAGCAGAGCTATAAATCAAGAATTTTTAAAAACGTTTTATGCCTCTTACTACCTTTTTGATGGTGTCTTATCTATTAAGCTGCTTGTATAACTTGTTGGAAAAAATTTTCAAATTTCATCATCAAATTATGTTAGTTTTTCTTTATTGTTGAAATAACAAAAAACTTGAACATATTTGATGTATATGCATTAAGATATGTAACCAAGTACAATGCAAATGAAACCGGGTGTATTTAACCTTTTGTATGTATAATACTTGGTGTAATCGTTATCGTCGTAGGAAATGGACACGGCGACAGGAGTTCAAATCCTGGACGAGACTGATTGCATTTCACATAGCACTAATACTCTTGGGAAAAGTATGAATCCAAATATTCTCCCTCCAGCTATGGGTAAATAGTAGGACAGACTAGGTTCTTCAGCCTTGGTGAGGCAACTAGTCTAGGAGAAGGAAAACTCTGAATTCAAACCTGTTAAACTCCGCTTCAAAAATTGACTTTGTGTCATATCCTGCCCAAGCGGAGGGGTTGGGAAAAAAAAGGAGGTGCCCGTGGTGTAATGGTTATCGTCGTAGGAATTGGACACGACGATATGAGTTCAAAACCTGGACGAGACTGATTGCATTTCACATAGCACTAATACCCTTGGGAAAGGTATGAATCCAAATATTCTCCCTCCAGCTATGGGTAAATAGTAGGACAGATTAGGTTCTTCAGCCTTGGTGAGGCAACTAGTCTAGGAGAAGGAAAACTCTGAATTCAAACCTGTTAAACTCCACTTAAAAATTGACCTTGTGTCATATCCTGCCCGAGCGGAGGGGTTGGGTAAATATTAATACATCAATTTTTCTTTAATTTACTGAACAATCTGATGGTAGGGCTTCAGTAATGCTGGAGGTTTGGGGAATTTGGAATATCACTTCATTGCTATCATTCCCAGGTCAACTCTGGCCCAGTATTGCAGCACCTGGTTGGCTTCTGTCTATGGTCAAATAGAAATGTTTGACATTTAAACTGTGTGCAAACAAATGACTTATGCTAAACTGAATTGTTTGAAATAGAACTGTTTGATCATTTAACTGTTGTGTAAACAAATGACTGATGTTTAATTGAATTGTTTGTGTTAAATAGCAAACTTGGAATCATTTGACTGTGTGCAGGGGGTGTCATAGTGTAATGGTTAAAGCGATGGACTGCGGAATCGGAGTAAGCGAGTTTGAACTCCAGTCGTGCTATTACTTTCACTTTGGGACAAATACCTTTGGGAAAGGTATGAACCCACTTATCCTCCCAGCTATGGGTTAAATAGTACTACTACCATTCTTCTAGAAGGATGGCTTTGGCATTAAATAACCTACAAAGGTTGATATGCCATTAAACAAAGAAACCAAACCAAACAAACAATTAATAGTAAATAGAATTATTTCTATTAGATAGAAATAAGTGAAACCATTTAACTGTGTCAAAAAATGAGCTCGGGTTTGTTTAAGAATGTTATCTACAAATTATTTAGAAATCATATATTCAATATATATGCATCATTAAATAGCCTACAGTGGTTGATATGCTATAAAAACAAACCAAACCTTATTTTACTGTTTGTAATATCTATCTCATTCCATTTGTATCTATCCATCCATATCTATCCTATTTGTTTATTCATACCTTGCTATTTGTCTATTCATATCTATCTATCTATCTATTTATCTATCTATCTATCTATCTAGATAGATAGATAGATAGATAAAATGTATATATAGCATGGTTATATTTTTTTCTATTTTTTTCCCTTCATTTCTTCCAAGCCACCTGGTGCATAATGAAATTTGACTGTTAAAAGCTGCAGCTGCTGTCCTGTTGGTACTGGACTGTATGCATTTTGTTTGTTGACAACATTATCCAGATTTGCTTTTTACAAAATTCTATCTGTTCTTTTCTCAAAAAATGTTGTGCCATCTGAGTGTAGATAGTTGTCTTGTAGATTAGGTAGTTGGCAGGAAAGATTGGAGGTGGGATCAACCATAGAATTCTAATTCCCACTATACCACCCCCCAAAAATGAAAAATCTGGCTATGTTTATTTTATATTGTTTTTGTATACAAATATGTCCTAATTGTCAGTTTCTAAAAGCATCTTTTTTTTTTCTTAACTATAGGCAATTTACGACTCACTGCCTTATACAACAACATCCAGAGATGATGAGAAAAAGCTAGATGTGGTAAGTTGTAATCTCTCTCTCTCATTTATGTGTATGTGTGTGTGTGTGTGTGTGTGTATATATATATATATATATATATATATATCACTGGCTGCTCCATAGCTATGGCTTTGGAGATGTCTGAGTTAAACTATCTAAATAACTATAATGTTTTTTTCGATATGTATTCAAACTTTGCAATTGCGTGTTTATGTGTGTGTTTTTAAAAACCAACCTGTTTCAAATAAGATTGCCAGCAATGAAGATTTTTTTTTTTTTTTTTATCTTTCCTCTTCCTCAGGACTGGAATAAACTTACTCTTATGCATGAGTTACATATAATAGGTGTGTGTGCAGTCATCTCTTTGGGGTTTATTTGTAGCTGAGAGGGACATGGATACTCTTTGTTATCTTATGATTACTTTATAGTTAAAGCATTCAACTGCAGACTTCCAAGATAGTATTTAGATTCTTATTCTGAGTGGGGAAAATCTGATTTGAAAATTAAACCGTGAAGGTGGAGGAGCACTTATAGGTACCATTCAGCCAGTTTTGAACAGATTGCTTATGGAATATTTTTATACTGAGTTTGTATACTTGAAAGATGAAAAAGAAAGAAAGATATTGGTTTAAAAGGATAAATTTCTATATTTGCTATTTTATCTGATATTCTAGTAACACCCGCCACCACAAAAAGGTAGTATTCAAATTATACCTTTTGAAGAATATGCAGGTATTTTAGCTAGGAGAATGGATGCCTATTGAAAGCTTTATCAGTGTAACTGGATTCATTGATTGATTGCTTTTTAATGGCATGTCAACTTGTCTAGTGTTATTTTATGCCAGAGATGCCATCAACTGGTAGATCTCAAAGGTAGTGCTGATAGATTACACCATTCAAAGAAAAAAAATTTTTTTTTTTAGATATGAGCTCATCATCCTCCTCCCTTTAGCAAGTAGTAACCCTAAATGTATTCAATTGTATTGTACCTTAAGGCTTCATGCAGTGATGTAAGGTACATAATCATATATATATATATATATATATATATATATATATATATATGTGTGTGTGTGT
>OY757913.1:86529540-86542040 GCA_963585895.1 Sepioteuthis lessoniana | reverse complement strand
ACCCCTGGGTTTCATGGAGTTTTTTGCAAAACAACAATCAAATTTTCGATTTTCAATTCATTTAATTTTCTTAACTGCCTGATGATTGTTGTTTTGCAAAAAAACTCCATGAAACCCAGGGGTCATAGTCCATGAATTAAATATATATATATCTAATATATATTTATTTATTATTATTACATATATAGGTTGTTGAAAAAAGTTCTAAGTTTCATTCAGAAAGAAGATCATACCTGAACATTTTTGTTGTGGCAACACACAACCACTTCTTATAAATCTGGAAAAACTATTTCAGATTTTTCTAGTTTCATAAAAAGTGGCAGTGTGTCATCACAACAAAAATGTTCTTCTTTTTCTTCTGGTGAGGCTTAGTACTTTTTGTACGACCCTTGTAGGAAGTTATATTGGGGTTTTGTAAGCAGACTCAATAAGTAGTTTGAAAAGATCTATGATTTTGTTTCAAGTAAAGCTAATGATTTCTTTTATTGAGTTTTTAATTGTTTCATTTATCATTTTTCTCAGATTGCTGACAGATTAAGGGAACGTTTTGATAACTACATAAAAGTTTTGGGGACCAACAAAATCACTGTGGAGCACCTTTACAAATTCCATGTGAAGCAACCTGTCACTCGAAGATTAAACTGCTGCAGTTTGCCTTTTAATGAATTAATGTAAGTAAAATATTTTAATCTCTCTTTTTAATAAATATGCATGTGTAATGGTTAGCAAGCTGGATTAGTAGACCATTGTTAGTGAATTCAATTTTCACTGGGTGCACCAAACTTTCAGCATTGTGTCACTTCTAAGTTAAGCTTAATAAATAACTATGGGACAGATTATTTATCTAATTTATTTGGAAGAGTTGCTGTGGCATAATGGATTAAGTAGTGGACTGCTGCCTTGAAGTAAATCAGTTCAAATTCCAGTCATGCTTTTATGTTCACTATCAGACTTATACCCTATGGGTGAAATAGTACCACTGGTGTTCTTTTACAGGGATGGCTTTGGCATTAAATAACTCATGAAAGTTTATATGCCATTAAACAAAGAAATCAAACCTAATAAATATACAATTTCATTGGGTCTGAAAATCTTTCTCTTTGTACAAGTATTTTTACAATTTTCCTTTTTTTTCCTAGATTATACTTATCAGAGAGACTTTATCAGAATGTGGTTTCATTCAAATTTTATTGAATTAAATTGTTTGCATAAAATGATTGTATTTTTAAAATTGCTACAGGGCATAGAAGCAAAATTAGGAATTTTTTATTATAATAATAAACGACTATTATAAAACAAGATTAATTCTAATTTTGAAAAATATACAACAAAATAGACACAAAACAGTAAATTTACTCAATATGGCCACCTCCCCCCCCATTATTTGAATCGATTTGCATGCCTTCAAAATAAATTTTATTCCATTTCTCCTCAATAGCAGTCTTAAGCAAACCAATGTTTGGATGGGAAGTTGCTTTTTTTTTTGTTTTCTAAAATGCCCCATATAATGTAATCAAGAGGGTTATGGTCACGGCTTGATTGACACCATAAGAAACACCAATTATTTTGAAAATTTATTTGTGGCTTGGTTTCAGTATTAAACAAATCATAGATTCTTTGTCGTTTCCTTTCTTGCTCACACATATTGGGCTAAATTTTAACGAAAACCTGTTTGGATGATAGAGCTAATCATGAAAATTTAGAATTCTGGCTTTTTTTTTTTTTTTCAAATATTTGATAAATCAGACTTGCTTCTGCACCCTGTATATCATCATCATCATCATATCGTGCTGGCAGCACGGATATCCCTGACCCTCTCTCGCCACTCCTCCCTATCGTTCATCGCCCTAGGCAGGTCTTCAGGACAACATCCTGTATCCTCACACAGCTGCTGAATGTACGTTCGTGCTGGTCGTCCTGCTTTTGCGTGGCCGTGTGTGGGGATCCATAAGAGTACATCTCTTATGAGTTCATCTCTGCTTCTCCAGCAATGTCCTGCATGTCTGGTTCGACTAACTTGAATAGATTTCGTGATAGGGGGCAGGTGGCCGTACAGTTGGTGTCTTGTGGGGTGCCGCTGCCAGGACTTGTTGAGGATTGCACGCAGCATTCTTGTGTAATTGCCATCTAGTTTCTTCTCGAGCCGTTTTGTTAGCGTCCATGTAGTGCATCCATATAGCAGTATCGATGTGACCGCTGCCTGGAAGAAACTGCGTTTCATTTTATCGGTTAGGTCTGATTTCCATATAGTCGATAGCCTATTGATAGCTGTCCATGCTTTCGTTAACCTCGTTTCGATGTCCTTTTCGGTTGATTCGACGCTGCTTCCTAGGTACGTGAATTTGTCTACTAGTTTAAGAGGGGTTCCTTCTAGAGTGGAGATGTCCCCCGTTTGGTTATAGCACATATATTCCGTTTTGTGTGCATTAACATGGAGGCCTATGCTTGCTGCTGCTCGTTCCAGGCTATGCAGAAGTGTTTCGGCTTGGTCAGGTGTATTTGCCAGTATCGCTATGTCATCGGCGTAGTCGGCGTCGGTAATTGTTGTTGCGGGATATCTTCTGCTTCTTTTCTTCGTCAGTTTGAAGCCATTCTCTTTGATTTTGTCAATCGATGTTCTAAGTACGTAGTCTAGACAAATGATAAAGAGATACGGAGCCAGCGTGTCCCCTTGTAGTACTCCTGCTACAATGTCGAAGTATTCTGTGTCTCCATCTGGTGATCGTACTTTTACTTTAGTGTTTCTATAGAGAATCGTTATTGCCGCTACGGTTTCTTTAGGTATGCCGTACGCTAGTAGGATTTGTTCCATCTTTCCTCTGTGAATGGAGTCGAAAGCCTTGGTAAAGTCGACAAATATTAATGTCGCTTGTAGGTTCTTTGCCCGTACACCTTCAAGGATTCTGCGGATGGTTAGTATTTGTGAGGTCGTAGATCTATTTCTTCGGAAGCCATTTTGGTTTTTTCTAAGTATGTTGTCGATTTTGGGTTCTATGCGGTTTTGTAGTAGGGCATTGTAGATTTTGGCAGCTATGGATGTAAGTGTTATGCCTCGGTAGTTTTTGGCTAATCCGAGGTCCCCCTTTTTAGGGAAGGGGAGTATGCATCCCTTCGTCCATCTATCTATCGGATTTTGATTGTATACTGCGTTGCAGTGTCGGAGCAGTATGTCGTCGAATTGTCTGGTCTTCCATACTTCCGGGGGAATTTCGTCCAGTCCTGCAGCTTTCCTATTTTTAATTTTTCTGAGAACCGAGTCGAGTTCTCCTTGTGTGAACGGTCCAAGTTTAATGTCTAATTGTTTGCTAATTATTCTGGTGATACCCTGTATATAGTTGGATCTTATTTTCATCAAAGTGTGTAGTTCAGTTTCAGTGGCCAATCAGCAAAACTTCCATGTGCAGAATTTTTATTAAACTTCAACTATTTTGCAAAATATATTTCAAAGGAGACAAATGTCGACATATATCTTTCAATGATAATATGATTTTGAAAAAAAAAAATCTTTTTTTAGATTAATTTCAATATCATCAAACCCAGTTTTCATATCCTGAAGGAAAAAGTTTAAATTAAAGAAAAAAATGTTTCTTTGTTGATTATCTAAGTCATATATATCATTCCAACAGCCACTGACTACAATTGGTATCACTGTCACATTCCATAGCTTCTTCAGCTCTCTGGCAAGATCCAAGTATTTGTATAGCTTTTTAAATTTCTTTTAAAAATCCACTACAAGTTCTTTTCTTGTTAACTAAAACTAGGTCTTGTCTTATGTCTGGGATTGGATGATATGTTTGTATCTCAAAAGTCCCAGAAAATTTTATGTATTTCATTTTCTTGTGCAGATACCATTTGTCAGCATGGTCAAATTTTCATCTCTTGTACAATTCACAACCAGCTATGCCTAGTCTTGTTTTCCTTTAGTGCCAGTTTGCTGCATTAGCTTATTATGTGATCAATTATTTCATCTCTGTTACTACATAACCTACACTTAATATCCTTCTGCATGATGTTAATTTTTGCTTTGACATAATTGGTTCTTATGGTATTATTTTATGTTGCTATTAAGAGATTCAGTTTCTCTTTTGAGGTTTCCCTTTCTTGGCCAAGTTCAGGTCACCTTGTGCAAATTCCTCAGTTTGTTGCTTGAATGATCCATGTAGTTGTTTTCCTTCTCATGTTTGTTTTATCATTATCATTTTTTCCTTCTTGTAAGTTTTTCATTCCAGTTTTAACTGATGGATTTTTACTGGTCTGAATGACAGCAAGTATCTTTAGGTCTCTTGGACTCAACTAAGTATTCTAGCTGGTTTTAACTGCTATGGTCTTGATTATTCCTCTGATCTCCAATTTTTTCAGTCTCCTTTTCAAGTGCACTATTATTATCATCATCATCTTGCAAGTTTTTCCCATCATCATTAGCTAATGGTTTTTCCCTTGGAGTCCAAGTGACAGCATATCTCCTCAGGTCTCCAGCATTCTTCTCAGTATTCTGGCTGAAATCAATAAAGCTGTAGTTTGGATGGTCTGGATTTGTCCTCTAATTTCAAACTATTTTAGCCCCCTTTCCAAGCCTTTGAAAACCATTTCAAGCTCACCAATTACAAATGGTAATACAATCACTTTCATGTTCCACAACTTTTTTTTAGTTTTCTGGCAAAGTTCAAGTACTTATTTCTCTTTTTGTTTTTATTTTCATTTTGTGTTCCACAGGGATGGCAAAACTTCTTCTTCTTGCTGCAGCAGCCCCCCTGCTATCAAATAAGCTTATGTATAGTGGAATAAAGCCCAATGTATGATTTCTGCAGTACTAGACGAACATTTGGGTTTTTTTTTCTTTCTATTAAAAACAAGAAAAAATTCAAAAAGAAAAAAAACCCCTAAATCTTAATTATGTTTTTAAAATAAGGTGTTAATTTCTGTCATATATGTAGATAGTTCCCTGCTGATTTCAGTATCCTCATTGGAATGATAGTGTTGTGGAACTTAACTATTTCTATAAGGAGAATCTACTTCAAATTGTTACACATTGTTTACAAATGCAATCTTGAATAGCAATGGTAAAGACAGGATGTGCTCTGTATCTACCATCAACTTCATATAATACCTTAGATAAAAGATTAAATTGAGTGCATCTGTGTAAGCCATGATGAACGGGCATATGCAAGATATGAAAAGGCTGAGGATGTAGATGATTTGGTTGAAACAAGAACAAGGGTGATGCTCTCTCTCTCTCTGTTGATTGCTTGAAAATTAAAGGAATGGTATGGATTTCTAGGAAATGAGATGGTCATAATTAGTCAAGAGTTAGCCATTTGCAAGTGGAATAAATGAAGGGGTAGTGGTTTGAGTGGTCAGCATTTTTCAATGCAATTGTTGAAATAAATATTGGCAAAGCTATGTATCTGCACTAAATAAACTTCTCTCTCTCTCTCTCTTGTGTGTGTGTGTGTGTGGGGGGGGTTTGGAAAAAAAAACAAACAAAAAAACTCTGACCTAAAGACCCCTCCCATTTATTTTGCGCTATAAATATTCATTTTTAACATAATCTCTTTCCTTTACTGATGAATATTAACCATATCGATTGGACATCATACAGTGAAATTTTCTGATCATAATTCAGTTAATAATTATCTGTTATGCTATGAATTTATTGATCCACATGAAACCGTTTTAACATCAATCCATGATAACATTGATACTTCTATTCAGAAAGGTATGAAGGATTTTAACTGGCATTTCAAAGTTATTTTGGTTATATAAATAATTTGAGGATTTCGATAAAAGGTTAAGCACAAATGCTGACCCCATAAAATGGAGAGAGGTATTCTCCCCCTCCACACCAACTCTGGGTAAATAGAAGAGCAGACTGTTCTTTTGTCTTTTCATGGTAATCAGTCTAGGAGAAGGAAAACTCTTCATTGAGACCAAATTTACTCAGCTTAGAAGTAGACCTTGTGTCACATCCTGCTTGTGGCATTGGTGTTGGGTAAATACATAAGAGCTCCTCACATAGACCATGAATAGTGAATTCAATCCTCACTGGGTGCCTCATACTTCTGGCTTTGTACCATAGCTAAGTGAAGCTTAGTAAATAACTATATTGGTCTTATAAAAATCTATGATATGCTGTTATTTGAGGGGTTACGGTTACACACACACACACACACACACACACACCTATCCAACCCCTCCACATAAGCAGTAACACAAGGTCAATTTTAAAGCTTTAAGAGTTTAACAGGTCTGAATTCAGAATTTTCCTTCTCCTAAACTGGTTGCCATACCAAGGTTAAAAAGCCATGTCTACCCTATCATTAATCCATAGCTGGAGAGGGAATAAGTAGAGACATATCCTTTCACAAGGGTAGTAGTGCTATGTGAAATGCAAACAGCCCATTCAGGAATTGAAATTGAGCCATTGAGTCCCTTTCCTATAATGATAACCATTACACCATGAACACCTCTCTCTCTCTCTCCATGTGTGTGTGTGTGTGTGTGTATGTGTTTGTGTGTGTGTATATGTGTGTGTGTGTATATATATATATATATGTGTGTGTGTGTGTACATATGTGTGTGCGTGTGTGTATATATGTGTGTGTGTGTGCGTGCGTGTATGTATATATATATATATATGTGTTGTGGTGTGTGTGTGTGTGTGTGTATATATATATGTGTGTGTTGTGTGTGCATGTGTATATATATATATATTATATATATGTGTATATATGTGTGTGTTGTGTGTGTGTTTATATATATATATACACACACACACACACACACACACACATATATATATATATATATATATATATATATATATATGTATTGTATGTATGTATGTATGTATGTATTGATCTGTAGCTTAGGCCAGTGCACAACTCAGTGATGCACTTTAGCTAGAATAAAAACAAAAGAGCATTTATTCATTTTATTCCTCTTATTCTTTGTATATTTCTTGTTATTGCTGTTACTACTACTACTACAAAAAGATCTGTGAACCTGTTGGTTTCCTAGTGTAACACAATCCATGCTGATATTGATGCTTCTGTTTTGGAAGGAGTGAAATATTCTAATTGACATTTCATATTATTTCTGTTACACTGAAAATCTGGATGAACTAAAATGAATGTGCAGACCTCCTAGAAAATTATGATTCAGTTGAAAATTGGATTGGAAATTGCTTTATTCTCTTTTAAAGCATCCTGCTCTGATAAAAATCTAGTTATAATGTGCTGTTTTTTGCAGGGTTGTTTTATTATTATTATTATTGGATACTTTTTCTAATCTATATAATCCACTCAATTCGTCATTATTTCCTACCCTTTGTTGTTGCACTTGGATAAACTTAGAGGCTGTTAACAAATCTTTAGGCTGAGTCAGGCCTGGGCCTGTTAATGAAAATCTGAAGATGATGAGAGGAAGAACTGATGATGATGATGATGATAATAATAATAATTGTATCGGACGTTTTTGGTTTTTTTTGTTTGTAATAATATTTCTTCTATTGATTAAAATTCTTTTTATCTGCCAATTGACATGTGAGTTATGTTGACGTAACTTCTCTCAACTAAAACAATTTTTTTGAGACACAATTCAGTAGCTTGGGATGCTTTTACTGAGGTTGCAAAATTGACAAACTACACTGGACTATGAGATGCTGAGCTCGCCTGATATTCTCCAAGTGCTACTTGCCAGATTTGCCCCATGGCTTGGAGCATGGCCTTGGAATCTGCATTTTTTAGGCTGACCTGACTTTGCCTGATCATGCTACCCAAATGAATTTTTTGAACCATCTGGTTACTGCACTGTGATCAACTGTGCCTTCAACTTTTACACAGCAAACATTTTTGGTTGCTTTTGTGATGTTATGGCCCGATTTGAACTTGTAAAGCATAAGTTTCTGAATTAGACTACATTGCATGTTCAGTGTTCATATGTGTTGCTTTCAAATCATACATAGAGTGAAGCAATGCACAAGGTGTCAGTGATATTACCAATCAGAGCAGGTACCTACCATGGTTTGTATGTTTTTGGTCATGTTATATATGCACCACAAACTGTCTGCTGGTGCTGAAGAATACACTGACTGCATCTCTGCATAGGGGTAAGACTCCCCCAATGAATGTCCTGGATATGACACTAAACAATCTGATGGTGAGGCTCCAGTAATGCTGGAGCTTTGGGGAATGCTTTGTACCTCTTTATTGCCATCACTCCCAAGTCTACTCTGGCCCAGAGTAGTACCACCTGATAAGGTCCTATCTATGAGTCAAATAGAACTAAACTATGTAATTATACTAAACTGAATTGTTTGAAATTAACTGTTTTGACATTTAACAGTATGTAAACAAAAATTTGTACTTATGCTAAACTGAACTATTTGAAATAGAAAAGTTAACAAAAAATTAAAAAAATAATACAGTAATTTTGTCCAGGTATCTGACAAAATTTTTTTATTGGTTGATTAATTGAAAATAAAATAGATGTCATTTACTAAATTTAGCTTAATTTGGTACAGAGGCAAAAAGTGCAATTTATTGCCTTGACCAGCAGTGAACCCAGCAGATGAAGTTGACAGATACATCTGGTCATAGATAAAATCAACTAAGTGATTACCAGAAAAACAGAAATGCGTGGGCATGATACCTGAGGCATGAGAAAAATGTGTTGGTGTAAGCTGTAACCATTAGAAAACAACCATTGCATGGTTGTGGTGCCTGAGGCATAAAAAATGCATGGGTGTAAGCTGTGACTAATGGGTGAAATAGCATGGCCAAGTGGGTTGCATGGGAGTTTTAAGCCTATATAAGGTTTAGAGTTTGGGCTTTAAGTTCAGTTTCTGCTGGCTGTTCCAACTCCAGACAGCTTCTTTGTGTGCACGAACTCCCCTTGACTGCTCTTTAACTCCACAGAAGCATCACAGTCGAAGAATGAAAATATAAGATTATATTTTTATATTTACATGTTCCTTGTTGTTTGTCAAGATCTGGCAGTAGTATACAACAAAAGTACAGGACACCGAGTGAAAATCATACTCTCTGACTATGCTAGCATAGCTATTACACCATATGAAGTGACCTAAAATTTACTATTTTAGTTTGTCTAGCTGACAAGTCTAAGATTGCTTATAGTAATTGCTGTTCTGAATGGGTGATTGTTTTTAAATGTTTTATTTTGTAAAAATAATATATATGCCATTAATGATGTCAAAAAGCTCTTGACTGCTTCAGTCAGAGCCAGATCTTTCATTCATTTAAATGACTGATATGTTTTGAATGGTTTGAATGTAAACAACACATCACTAGTGGCCATGACACTCAATCAGGCTTTCTACTTGGAGTACGATATCTGGCAACTAGTCTACATGATCCAACGAGTTTTGTTCTCCTGTTATAAAGGGATTCATAAATTCAAACTAACAAATTCACCCCTGTGAAAGTTTATGCTTTTATTCATAGGTCTCTGTGGATCATTTTTAGAAACCCTGGGTTAAAGGAACTTGAAAAATATGGAATAGCATGTATGGCGCTAGATCATTTCCTTCTTGGTCACACCCAGAACTTTTCATTAATTCCTGTATATCTTATCTATTTCCTTTCATGTGGTTCAAACTAATATCTTCCCCCACTTTAAAAAAAAATGTTATTTATTTCTTTATTTAAAAAAAGAAAGAATTATTATGCACAATTTTGTTTGCTTATTCACTGATCTCTCTCAGGTGTGTGTTGTGTTTTAACTCACCAAACAGCAGATATTCTAAATTGGTCAAAGAAAGCTTGCCAGATGCTTTTTGCTACTCAAGATAATTTTTATGGTCTATAGATGAAATTATTAAGTATGGATTTACCCAAGCCCTCTGCTATGTGTGCCCGGTTATGGGTTAAAATAGCATCACTGCTGTTCTTCTAGAAGGATGGCTTTGGCATTAAATAACCCACAAAGGTTAATATGTCATCATACAAAGAAACGTAAACCTAAATCTGCCATGTGTAGAATGTGACACAAGATCAATTTTTAAGCAGAGACCAGTTGGTTTGAATTCAATTCTTCTTCTAGATCGGCTCCCTAACCAAGGCTAAATAACTAAGTCTGCCTGACTATTTTTCCATAATTGGGGAGAGAAGAGATGGATTCATGCGTTTCACAAGAGCATTAGTGCAAAGGGAAATGCAAACTGACTTGTGCAGATCTGAACCTAGGTCGCCACTAAGAAATTGGTAAGTAAGGAAGGTTATGAGTTAGAACTGCCAAACCAAATTGTTTCGGACAATTATGCAGGAACCGGCTCATTGGCCCAGTGGGTAGAGTGTTCGCCAATGATCCGGGAGACTTGGGTTCAATCCCAGGTCGCGTCATACCAAAGACTTTAAAAATGGTACTTGATACCTCCATGTTTAGCACTCAGCAATATAAGGTATGTATCAAGGGTAAAGTGGTGTAATCCAGGGAAAGGAGTAGTATCCTCCCCTACACCTCGGTGTAGTAGCTATTGAAAAGGGAGCCTTCTGTTCGCCCTTGACTATGGTCGCCAGCTTTTATGCAGGAATAGTTTTAAGAGATTCCTTATGAATTAGTTACTTCCAAACTCTTAAGTGACCAGGGCAAAACAAAATGTCATGATTTAAGGACCAAAATACAGGAACATAGTGAAGATGAAAATGGGTTTATGAACTCTTTTCTTTTGATTAACTTGCAACCTATCTAACCAAAATGCTAAGTGTGCCTCCAGAAATTATGAATGAACTTCAGTATGAAAATAATCAAATAACTTAAAATCCATCATTTGACTAAGCTTACAGGAAAAACAGATGAAAGTCAGTATTTTTGAATTTGTTATTCATGTATATTTGTTCTACTATATCATTTATAAAACAAGATTCTTTGTCTTTAGGAAATTTTTTCTTTTGTTTTGGGCTGTATAATACATAAATAACTTTTATGATATATGTATATTATTGTATGGGAATAAAGCAAAGACACACACAGAATAACCTGAGCTTTACAAAAAATGTCTCTGTTAGCTTGATGGCTTAAAAAGAGATGATGGATTGTGAATGATGATGTCAAAAGTATAGCTTAGCTGTACATGTAAGGAAAAAAAAACTAATAAGGGATGGTATGTTTATACATTTTGCTTAAGATGTTCAAGGTTAAGATCAAATCAATAGCAAAATTCTATTTTAAGAACTGAATACTAGGGAAAGTCAAAAGTTTTGTAATAGTTTGGTACATGTTTGTGGTGTGTAAATCATATGAAGCAATTTAAGGTACCTGTTATGGTTGATAGTATCATGGTAATTGGTGTGTTGATACCTTGTGTAAAGCCCAGTTGGCTAGGGCTGTAGAATACACCAACTGCATCTCTGCAGAGGGGTTAAACCCCTCCAACAAATGTCCTGGATATGACATCAATCAGTCTGACAGCTGATTACTGGAGCTTTGGGAAATGCAGAGTACCTCTTCATTGCCATTGCATTCAGGTCCATTCTAGCTTGGGGTGGTAGCACCTGAAAGAGTCCTATCTATGGGTCAAGTAGAACATTTTACATTTAAACTGTGTGCAAACAAATGACTTCTGCTTAATTGAATTGTTAGAAATAGAACTGTTTGATCATTTAATTGTGTGTAAACAAATGATTAATGTTTAATTGAATTGTTAATAATACATAGCAATACTTGGAACCATTTAATTTGTTCAATTGAATTGTTAAAAATAGAACTGTGTATATTTACAAAATAAATGATATATTTATTATATATGTAAAAACAGGATTTGGTATTAAATAGCCAACAAGGGTTGATATGCCATAAAACCAAAGTAAACTACCTTGTGTAATTTGAAAGTTGCACATGTAACATAGTTTAATTAAAAAAACTTGAGCTTTATGAGTTTGAACTGGGTCATGACACTGGGGAAGCAACCAAAAACATTTGTTGTGCGAAAGGTGAAGGCACAGTTAATTTTATTACAGTAACCAAATGGTTTAGGAAATTTTGCTCAGGTTGCAAGAATCTTGATGTTTAGGCAAGACCAGGTAGGCCTAAAACTGTTGATTCTGAAGCTGTGCTCCAAGCCCTAATAGAATAGCATTTGCAGAGTCTCAAGCAAGCTCGGCATCTCACAGTTCAATATCGTTTGTCCCCTTCACAACATTAGCAAAAGCAACCTGAGCTGCCGAATCGTACCTCATGTTAACCAAAATATTGAAAAGCTTCTCACTCTCCCTAGTAGCTTTGTTTAGTACTGAATTCGTCCAATTTTGATCTTGAAAAGTACAAAATTGCAATCCTGTGAGTGTATTGAAATATAAACTTCTCTTAATGACCCTCCCAAAGAATGGGCAGGGTAGGAGGTTAATGATTAAGTCATTTACCAACTACACTGATCTGATTCTTGTAATGTATAATTCAACAGATATAAACAAAATCAGTATCACCTGTCTTATAATAGTTGTTTCATTTACATATGTATATATATATATATATGCTAAATGTAC
>OY757913.1:86477040-86519540 GCA_963585895.1 Sepioteuthis lessoniana | reverse complement strand
ATTCTTTTTGAGGGCATGTATTTGCCTGTAGAGGATGCAATCATTGTATTCTAAACCTACTAAAAGAGTCTCTATGACCAAGAGTAAGAATGATTGTTCCTTAAATAAAGTAAAGCAATTTGTCAAACAAATAACAGAAAAGCATTATAACATTGTTTATACTGAAGTTCTTCATTTGTATCAAAACAAAGTGTAACAACTTCTTTTTTTTTTTTTTTTCATTGAAGGAAACAATTTTTCTTTCCTTTTTGTAGAAACAAAAAACACAAGCTTTTAAATTCATAGCTTTTTGTTGTTGTATAATGATGATATGATAGTAATAATAATAATGATATTATTCAGATAAAAGCATAATTTTACATTAATATGTTTATACATTATATATACACTCTTTTCAATTGTTATTGTTGTATGTAACCTGTGACCTTTGTCAAGTTTCTGTGTAGTTGGTTGGTTAACTGGGATTTCTTCAAACAAACCCCTTCATTCAATCCATAAAGTTGTTTCCATTCAGCTGTCCATGTTTAACTTTTTTGGTCCAGCACATTTGGCAACAAATTTTAATGGTGGTAATGTACTTTTGACCATAAAATTAAAAAAAAGTTTGCATATCAAAAAATTTATTTATGTTTCATATTTACATTACTGTAATACACTAATTGCATTGGGTGTGTATAGTGCATGTGTATTTTTTAGATTTTTTTATTTTATTTTATTCACTGATACTTCTAAAAACAACTTTTTTGCTAAAATTCTAGAAGTGATAAAATATTTCTTTTTCTTTTTAAAAATTTTAGGGTTGAGATATATCGAACAAGAGGGATTATCGGAGGAAGGGAGAGGGGGATGTAAATCACAAAAGATACAAAATTTTTAAGTGATGTGGATTAAAGTTGCACCTTGTCCTCATACATTTAATATATTTGGGTGACTGGTTGCTCTCTGCTTGAAAAACTTTAAAAGATATCTTGTATCAGTTAATTCTTCCTTGACATTTCTATTGTTTGTCTTTTCTTCAGAAGCAGTGAATATGACCTTTTTTATGTACTATCTGACACCACAATTAAATCAGAGTATGATAATTCCTCGTTTTAGAAATACAGCCAAAAGTTTTTAGCTTTCTTATATCATATTCAAAAATCAATACAAAATATATGATCAAAAGTGGTAATGAATGGTCAAATAAGTGAACAGCTCTTCAACAATTCACAGCATTATGAAATATTTCCTTGTTCTAAATTGCCCTGTCAAGCAGGGCTTAGAATATACTGACTATATTCCCTGCAGCGAGGTAAACCCCCCCCCCACACCAAATGGATGTCTTGGGTATGACACTAAACTGCATCTAATGGGGGCGGGGTGGGGAGAAACTGCAGTTCTTAAGCTCTGAGAAGTGTGGACATTAATCCCAGGTCCTCTCTGACTTAGGGTAAGGTCCTATCTATAGGTCAAGTAGATCTATTAAAATTATTTGTATTTGATTGGACCATATGAGAGGAAGGAAGAAAAAACACAAGAAGCAACTTGAAAAAATGTAAATATGAATGTACAATGAATATGATTCCCTAACCTTTAGACATAAAATAACCCTAGACAGATTGACATGCCATTAAAATTAATCAGTCATCCATGGGGCAGATTAATGTATTTAAAAATTATTTGTATTTGATAGGACTGTGTGACAAAAAATAACTTAAACGAGTACACAAAAAATGTAAATATGAATGTGATTCCTTTACCTCTAGGCATATGATAACCCTAGGCAAATTGACATGCCATTAAAATTAATCAATATATGTTCTAAAATAATATTAAGTTAACAAACACAATAGATTTATGCCATGACAAACTGGGAATTATAATTACTAATTGTCTTTTTTGTTGTTTTTTTTCCCACAGACCTCAGTCTCAGTATAGATGTAAAATCTCCACAAGAAATAGCTGTGATCTACTGCCTCCTAACCTTCCACATGGAGCTTTTAATCCTGGAAGAAACCTCACTGATGGTAAGTTGATTATTGTTTATTAAGAAACATTTTTGTGTGTGTTCCCATCCTCATAATTCTTATCTCCTCATCCTACTGCTTTTTGCATTTGACCTTTTTCTTACAATTCTTAATTCTGTTCTTCTCTACCTCTTTCTTTCACTTCTTCATACCAGACTTTTTCTCTTTGTACTTCCTTAGAATATATTCTTGTTTTCCATATTAACTTGAGCATAGATTGAAGTAATATCTTCCTTTTTAATACTTGTATAGAGTTTTTATAGGGGGGTTAAACCCCTATAAGAAAAATAACTCCAGTTTGTAAAGGGTAATGTTAACTTATAACTCAAAATGAAATTTATATTATTTAATGTTTGGTATATAAAACAATGTGTCTTAATCAGTCATACAACTTCCTTATACTTAAAACTGTGTGTCTTTATCAGTCATACAACTTCCTTATTTATATATATATATATATATATATAACTGTGTTTTATCGTCATACAACCTCCTTATATATAAAATGATTTGACTTCAAAAATCATTCAACTTGGTCAAATTTCAGAGTAGTAAGAAACTGTTCTACTGTAAGGCATGATGAACTATTTGCATGTCAGTTTTTCTACACAACCCCTGCCATAATAACCTTATTTCACTCTTATATATTTGCCTAACCCATCTGCTATGGGCAGGATGCAACAGAGTACAGCTGGTTTGAATCTAGAGTTTTCCTATGTCTTGTTATCATACCAAGGCTAAAAAGCTCAGTCAGTCTTACTAGTTACCCTCAGTTTAGTTGGGGACAGAGATGGATTAATTTCTTTCCCTAGAGCATTAGCTCTAAGTAAAATGAAACTGCAAGTTATGATGAATTCTGTTATTGTAACAAGGTTGTTTAATAATAATGATAATTATTCCAAACTTTGTCAGTTTGAGTTTTGTTTAATAGCATATCAACCTCTGTGGGTCATTTAATGCTAGAAAGAGTTTAATTAGTTTTGGTTTTGTTTTGTTTTATGGCATATCAACCATTGTTGGTTATTTATTGCCAAATCCTCTTTATACATATGTATTAAATATATATGTGATTTGTAAACACATTTTTTTGATAACATTCTTAAACAAGCCTGAGCTACTTTTTCGCACACAGTTAAATGGTTTCAAGTATTGCTATATAACAGTCGCAATTTAACATCAGTCATTTGTTTGCACATAGTTTATTGTGTTTGACCCATTGATAGGACCCTATCAGGTGATACTACTCCAGATCAGAGTGGACCTAGAAGCAATGGCAATGAACGGGTACTCCATATTCCCTGAATCTCCAAGGCTGGAACCTCCCCATCAGATGTTTTAGAATACACCGACTGCATCTCTGCAGAGGGGTAAGCCCCTGTCCCAAAGAAGGGTCCAGGATATCCAGGATGCAGTTGGTATATTCAACAGTACCAGCCAACAATAATTATATTTTAATTTGAAAAACATTTTTTTTAAAAAATTTATATTTTAATTTTAAGAATATTATACTTTATAGTTTTCCATGGCATCTCCATAAAATACTATGCTCTGATTTTATGCGGAAGTGTTGATCTCTATAAAAATAGTGTATGGGAACTTTTTGAAGATTAAAAAAAGGAAAAAGATTTATATCAAGATTAAAATTCAGAATTCATCAGCTCAGCTTAGCTTCAGGAGGCCTTTCCCCACCATGCACTACCTGTCCCCTCCACCATCCAAAGGGGTAAGTGCTGGGTTTATAGTCAGGCACCCACAAATGGGAATACAGATGGAGTTGTGCTATTGTTTGCACCTACTTAAAGGCTTTCCTTCACATTCCAGCACTGTAAAAGTTTGATAAATACAATTACTCAAATGATGAATACGTTTTTAAATTATTTATTTATTTTAGAATCCACTTGAAAATACTCCCTCTTGGCTTTTGTTTTCAGTCTAAATTTTATTTATCGTTTATACTTGTGTATGAAACAACTTTTTCTGACCAATTTTACACCTAAAAAACAAGGAGTCATTCATTACACAAGATAAATCTTTTAAAAGTTGAAGCTTGCTTTGTTTCTTGGCCTAAGGTAGCCATAACTTCAATCTAAAGTAGCCTATGTCTAAACCCCCCCCCAAAGAGGCTATTAATTGAGATAATTTAAAAAAATTTTGCTTAACATTGTTTACTATTTATAACACTTGCACATGTAATATGTACAAATTTGGAATATCCAAATAAACCCAGTACACTATATCAAGGTCTTGATTACATTATTTACGGTATTGCCTTGATTTTTATTCTTTTACTGTAGTTTTGAAAGTATGAATGTTTTCTCTTTGCCATTGGATATTGAAAAAATAATTTTTCAAGCTAGTGTTGCATCAAGTTAGGGGTCGTTCATTACACACAATATATGATTAAAAAAACAACTTTTTGTGGCTAAAAATTGAGGCTCGTTCATTATACAAATATATACCGTACTTTTTAAGAAATCTTAATTCATTTGTCTCCCCCTCCAATAAATAAATAAAGTACATGTACTTCGGTTTCATTTATGATCTTTTTGGTCCTCTTCATGAATTAAAACCAAATGGATTATAAAACTTTCTATCCTGGGAATAAGTTTTGATTTTAATTACCTTTTAGGTTTTCGCATCTTACAAGCCTAACTTTCCCATTCCCTCTCCCAACTTGTAAATCATGGAAATGACTTGTTAACACTATAGGAAAGGATAGGAAATGAAAAGATCTCGTATAAAAATAGCTTTTGTTGCTCAGTTAGGCTAGAACTGGTAGTCGCGGCACTACCTTGATGTTTCCCCGGATTTTTTTAGTGGTTCAGGTTAAAAGATATGCCGCCTCGGTTTGAAGCTATATGCACGGAAGATAGGCCAACCCCCAAAAGTCATCCATAACTCATTTTCAACTGCAATAACCTCTGACCTGAGTCGGACCTGTTATAAAAAAATCCCATTCTGTGATGAGGAAGTTTGATAGGCTTTTTCTTTTAATGGGGGCTAGCTGGAGGTCACATTCGCAGCTAATGGACAAACTCAATGGGCTGTGTAGCTTATGGCTTACCCGAACTACCCTTAACTGCTTTCCGTTTCAAAACACCCTCTTTCTTGACACATAAGTATTCCTTCAGACCTTGCCGTAAAGAGAAGGGCAGTTTTTATAAAGCTAGTGTTTATTTTTTTATACTTACAGCATTCTTCCAACTAGTTAACATTTTCTCTCAATACAAAGCAATGAACCCACCGCCATTTTGGATTTCTTTTCTTGCTATACTTATTTAATTTTCTCTTTTCTCTTTCTCAGTTTTTTCCACTTTTACCGCCATTGCTTTTCGTTCTCTCTTCGTCTCCTGCCTTCTTTTATTTTCTACCTTCTTTGTCTTTCTCTTTGCTGTTTTTGTTTGTTTCATCCTTTCTTAGAATCTTGTATTTCAACTCAACAAACTTATCTGTCAGATATTCCAGAATTAATATTAATTCCATCCGTTAAGCAATATATATATATATATATATATATATATATATATATATATATATATATATATATACATATATATATACACACACACACACAGAGTTAAAAACATCTAAGGGTTTATTAAGATATATCTTCAAAGAAAAGTCAATCTTTACATTTCCTCTTTTCAAGCCATTACTGACTTTAAAGCAAACTTTTTTTTTCTTCATAAAGTTAAAAATCAGGATCAAGTCTAAGGAGAAGCGAGTTGTGTAATCAGATCATTTTCAAAGTGATTATTTCTTCTTGCCTATATCATTTAATTTTTTTTTTTTTTTTTTTTTAGTTTTATCCTCCCGAAAACACAACTCTACAGAAGCAGCAAAAAAAAACAAAAAAACTTTTTTTCCTTATAAATTAAACGCCAAAGTACTGTTTATTTATCTTAACTGTGTTGTGATTTTCTCCCCCTCTCTCTCTCATCTACTTGTTGTGGGGATATCCACACGAGTGATTCATTTACTTCGCTCCTTTTAAAGAAATAACATTTTGAGCAATTAATTTAGTTTATTTATTCGGCTCTTTGATGTTGCAAACGTTTTCAGAATTAATTGGGACTGAAAGAAAGAAAAGAGAAAAATGTGCAGACTCTCCTTCAAGTTGTTTTCTTACTCATACATATTCATATTTGAAGTCAGAAGAAAGTTTGGGGGGGGGACTTTAGAAGATAAAGTTGGGCTTCTTTAAATCACTTTTCATATCCTGACTTCAAAATTGACCAGTTTTATCTTTTGAGAAAATTTGAGTGTTTTTACTTCTGTCACTGATTTTGTTTGTATACCATATTTTTTTGTTTTTTTTTAAAATTTTTTAAAATAAGTTTCTTGGGATATGTGTATATTAATTATTAGTTCCCTGATTTAGAACTAATTTAGCGAAACTTGTGAAGTCAACGTAAACAAAATTATATTTGTGTAAAGTAGTGGTTCTTAGACTTTATCTTGTACGACGGTAAGCTAAGAAATATATTTGACTTAAAAAGCCCATGATACTCGATCAAAGCATGAACATGAGCTGCAGAAGAGTAACCCCTACTTCCTAAAAAGAAGGGGTTCTTGTGTATGGCATTAAACTACAGTGTAATCCGGATATAAGAGAGTTATCGGGACCGGAGAAGTCTCTTATATCCGGGTTTGGTCTATTTTGTTTAGGTAACACAGGCTCTAATTTGGGACAAGATAAAATCTATCTTATATCTGGGTCTCTTACATCCGGGTTACACTGTACATCTGGTGATGAGGCTCCAGCTTTAGAGCTCTGTGGAATGTAGAATATCGCTTCATCGTCATTACTTCCAGGTCCACTCTATTCCGGAATGGTAGTATCTTTTAGGGTTCTATCTATGAGTCAAATAAATCTTTGAAAATTATTCGTATTTGATATAACCTTGTTAAAGAAAAGAAAAGAAGATACCCTTAAAAACAACTGCACAAAAATATAATAAATATGAACGCGATTCCCTAACTTTCTTCTGAAAATAACCTTAGACGTGTTGTCATGCCGTTAAAATCAATCGGTTAAAAAATATGAACACACACACACACACACACACACACACACACACACACACACACACAGGTTATGAAACTCTATAAATATTATCGAAAAATAAAACTGCAACACCCTGAATACGTGTTTCAATTTTGAATTTACCCAAAAGTAAATTTACTGGTAATATAGCGGAATTACAGTATGATCACATGCACACGTTCCAAAATATAAGGGTGTGTCTACAGTATTTAGACCCCCATATGTTAGGTTGGTCGGAAAATACCGCCTAATTTTTGTATAAACTGTTTAAATTCTGTTGTAACATTATTTTCATAGTAGCTCTTACACACACACACACACACACACGCGCGCATGCGCAGGGGAAAATACGTAGTATAAAGCTATCAAATAGGCGGCCCAGATCGGAGTTACTGTCGCACCCGATGTGATGTGCAACAACTCGAAATTGGCAATGAAGACAGTATATCACTGAAGATCATCCTCGAAGCATCTGGGAATGTATCTTTGGAGGTGTATGTGTGTAATTTATATATTCACATTCCTAATGATTAAAGTGTCCGCTTTATTAATTTTCTATCATTTCTTTCAGAATTTGATTTTGAAGGATATATGCCCCTTATGATGAATATTAGTTCAATGATGGTCATAATTTTACTTTATGTCAATGCTCGGCCATATGTTGCCAGGATGACACAACAGAAGCTCACTGACTTGGGATATGAAACTTGGCCACATCCACCATATTCTCTGATCTCTCTCTTCCATCAACAACTTTTATTTATTTTCAAGCATCTGGACACTTTCTTTTCTTTTTTTACGTCAAAACATTCCGTTCGAAAGGAGAGGAAACTGAATCTAAAGATTTCTTTGCATTAAAACCTCTTGAGTTTTATCGTATAGGCATAGATAAGTTTATTAATCGATAGCAGGAATGCATAGATGTCCAGGGATTAAAATTTGTCTGACTAAAACACGGAGTGAATTTATTAATTCAGGAATAAAAGTTTATTCTAAAATCGGACATTATTTTCTAAACAACCTAATACAGACCGCAAGTCAAAGTAAGTAAAGTTGGCGACCGTAGTCGAGGGCGACCTGAAGGTTTCCTTTTCAATAGCTACTACACCGAGGTGTAAGGAAGGGCGTTACTCCTTTCCTTGGATTGCTACACTTTACCCTTGATCCGTACCTTATAATGCTGAGTGCTAAGCAAGGCGGCATCAAGTACCATTTTGTGAGTCTTTGGTACGACACGACCTGGAGTTGAACCCCGGCCTCCGGGACCATTGGCGCACACTCTACTCGTTCGGTCAATGGTCCGGTGATAGTACATACCATACCAAGGTCAAAATCGGCATCGTTTTCTGGGTGTTGCGGTTTTATTTCTGTCGGTGTGTGTAAGTTATATATATAACGATGAACACTGAGGAAATAGTTGTGGCATACAATTGAGAACCACTAGAGGTCTTCATTGTAAGCATATATGTGAATGAATGTATTTGTAGATAATGTATGTTTATGACAACCCCTAACGACGAAATGCATAAAAAATATCACCCTGGTATGGTTCCGTAACCTGGTTTGGTCTTGGGGCGGGCTACTGGTGTAAAGTGTCTTAGGCACAAATAGCCTTGCAGAGTTCATCCCTCTCTACAGCTATTTTGAATTCAGGGGTTTGCCTTTTAAACCAGTTGACATAACAAGGTTAAAGAGCCCACTATTTACCCATAACTAGGGGGTGGATAGTTGGATTTATACTTTTAGTGTGATGTGAAATGCAAACAACATCATTCAGGATTGAAATCGGGTAGCTGAGTTCACTTCTTACGACGATAATCATTACGCTACGAGCGCTTTTAATAAATGAATAATGTATGGAAGTTTTAACAAGTTTTTATTTTTCTTATCATTTTTGGTTTATTAATTGACCGTGTAAAATGTTACACGCATTAATAACTTAATATAATGCTAGCAAAGAGAGCCTTATAAATGTTTATTAAGTAGAAGAGCGTTTTTTTTTTTTTTTTTTGCGCTACTCAGATTTAAAATTTATCCCTTGTTGCTTAGTCTTTTTTAATTTTGTTTTAAAGCTTTTATTATTATTAAAAGAATGCTTATTAATAATTAAATGTACACTTAATGTCTTATTTATTACTTTTAGCTACTCCCCCCCTCATCATTAAATCAAAATATTTCCCTTATCTACATTTTATAACCAAATAAATGGGATTGGGAGAAAAAGTAATTTGTATCACGTCGTTTTATACGCACGCGCAGAGTTACCCTTAAAAGTGACGATATTATTTATGCAATATCTGATATTTGTGTTGAATTGTAATACTTAAAGTAGTCTATGAAATGTTTGTAACTTGGATCGCTTCGACCACTAATCAGATTCAGAGCCAGATTTTCAACTCCTAAGACCCTAAACTATTTGAAATTCAGACCCTTCTTTAATTTTTTTTCGTGTTTATGATAAAGGGTAGAAAAGATATATATATATATATATATATATATATATATATATATATATATAATTTTTTAAGAATAAGTGTTACAAAATGAGGTCTTGGTTGTTTGTGACCCCAAGCTATAGCTTAACACTAATCAAATGCCCAAAATATTCCGGGTTTTCTCTTTGGTTAGACAGTCGTATCTTAGCTTTGTAACAGCAAATATTGAATTTAACATTTGATATGCTCTCTACTATAAAGATATTCTCTGTCTCAGGCTCTTTGCTTGGCCATTCATTTTTTTCCTCGGCAATCGATGCTTTTTTCTTTCAAATTTTTATTAGTAATTTGCAAAACTTTATTATTACCAGTAGGCGAAAAAATATTTATACAATGAATTTGTATTCCTTTGAAAATGTAAACTTTAAGTATCTTATAAACTCGCGTATCATGCGACTTTTTGAGACCTAAATTTTAGGCTAATATTAGCGGTTAGCACCATATGTGAAATACAAAGTTCATGTGAAAATAGTTGGTCTACTTTGTATGATATGCGAGAATATATAACGGTAAATTACAAAAAAGATTTTTAACAAAAATTATACGTTTCGATTTAGAAGAAAATACCTCCTCCCAAATAGCCTTAACATTTTTCACCAGTATTTTAATTAAAAAGGGGGTTTAGTTGTCCTCCACATTTTATCCTAGGAGAATATTTTGTGACACACACGCACGCACGCGTGTGTGTGTGTGAGAGAGAGAGAGAGAGAAACTTGGGCTAGATTTTAAGATTGAAGCTTTACACTGGTAAGATTCTAATCTGATCGTTTGTCTTAATGAAGTAAGTTTTCGCACGCACATGCACACAATTAGAATATGTACTTGTTTCTCTTTAGTTAATGAACACGAATCATTCTTGATAAACCTTGATATGTGAACTCCGTAGATCTCAAGGAGTGTTTTAAAGGCACTTGTATGAGTTGTGGAATTAAACACATTTGCTCACGGAAGAGCCCAGAACAGTTTAGCTTAAAACTGATTGAGAAGTTTTAAGTCATCCAGAAAGGAAATCAAATTGGCATCTGCAGAAGCCCTTCTGCACTCGCGAAGGTGGGTAGGACATTAAGAAGAAAATTAATAAGACAGAAATCATTTTTGTTTTACGAAATGTCCTTTTGTACATTATTTCTATTCCGGGCAATGCCAAGTTCTTCTGCTAGTGTACTATATTTCTCATAATACAAAGAGTGATCAAAAAGTATCAAGTCTGAGTCTTTAAATTTCAAAATTGTAACCAAAATGTGCGCAGCTGAGCAACTTCTGTAATAAAGTGGTGTTATATAGTTGAGTCAGTGCCAATTCATCATTTTTTAAAATTTTTTAATTAGCATTTTTTTCTTCTATAATACAGGATTGCGCAAATGCAACATCCTTTTTACTAACCAAAGCAAAATTTAAGGATGTAGAGGGCAGTAAAAGTACTACAATAGCATTGGTACATGCTTTGTCAAGGGGGGGGGTTTAAAGCTACTTCGACCAATTTGAAGAAAATTAATGTTTCTGTTGTTCTTTATTTCTGTTTCGGTAAATACAGCTTCACTTTTGATACTTTTTAATACACTTCATTTAAGGCAGACTTTCCCCTCCAAAACTTTACTAAAATAAAAAAGAAATCTATCATATAGGGTGGCTAAACTTCCGGTATTATGTCTGACTGCACGGCCTTTGAGTCGGCCATCCTGACTCTAATTTGTCACCAGGGTAACAAGATTCCTCCTGCTATTCAAGGACTCCACGTAGAATAGCTCACTACGTATAGGGGTGTTCAAATGCATCATTCCACTTCCGTTCGGTCTAAATTACAAGGTCAGGCATAGCCCCTCTCCTTTATTCTTGCCTACAGGCTGAGTCATTGCTGAGAGCATAGAATATTAAGGCTTGTGTGTTTATTTACCGCCTGAAAAAATGCCGAAAAAAGAACCAAGTTTAACCGTGAATAAACCAAAGGATTTGGATTTATATCTTGATAAAGAAGAAAGAAAGGAAGAAGAAAAAAGATTTTCATGTCTCGTGTACAGTATGCCATTGGGATGTGGAGATTGAAGTACAAATAAAAGTGCAGTTAATCGACACACTATTAAAGATAACATAAGTCTTTCTTTTCCAGCCCTCGCCATGTCGACTGAGGCCCCAACAAGTGTCTTGGGTATGACGCTAAACTGCATCTGATAGTGAGACTCCAGTTCTGAAGCTTTAGTGAATATGGAGTACGACTTATGACCGGAAGTGGTAGTTCCTGCCTGGGTCCCATTTATAGGTCAACAGTTCAGTCTTTTACTAAGGATTATTATTAGTTACTTGAAACCATACAGCTGTGTGCAAATTATATATATTACAGAGGAATACCAGATGAATAGAATAACTAATGTTAAATAGCAATACTTGAAACCATTTATGTGTAAACAAATGATTAATATCAAATAGAATTATCAGTGATAGATAGCAATGCTTGAAACCATTTAACTGTGTGCAAATAAATGAGCCCTAACGACCCGTTTACAAATAACTTTTACAAATTTGCAGTAACAAATACCTGCAAATTATTCGCTTACAAATCATCTATCTATCTATCATTGGTCTAGTAGGTAGAGTGTTCGCCAATGGCTTAGGAGACCGGGGTTCAATCCAATGTCGAGTCATACCAAAGACTCAAAAAATGCTATTTAATACCTCCTTGGCAAACACTCAACATTATAAAGTACGTATCAAGGGTAAAGTGGAGCAATCCAGGAAAATAAGTAAAGTCAACACGTCAAATAAGAGATATTTTATTCCGGAGAGAATATGGTATACAGTTTGGTACGCTGACTAATTTAAATAGCCTTAAACATATTTATTTACAAGCACAGTCTAGAGCGAGCACACCTTTAAATAGTCCTCAGACCAGTCCTTTCTGTGGTGGCAGTGGGGCTCCAGCCACTCCTCAACAATAATCCACTAGGGTTGTAATTTACTAAGCATTTTACTTAGATGTGGCACAAAGCCATATGAAAGGGGCACCCAATGAGACTCGAACTCACTCGTGTAGGTTTGCTCGTCGAGCTTGCTAACCATTACACCACCAGAGGTGCCTAGGGTTGATATGCCTTAAAACACCAACCGATCAACATTTCGAGTCCAAATTCTTCCAATCGCGCTATTACATTTACTTTCGGACTAATATCCTTGTGGAAGGTGTGTAAAAGGCTATGGGTTAAAAAGTATCACTACTGTTCTACAAGTATGGCTTTGACATTAAATAACCCACGAAAATTTATATGCAAAGAGACTAAACCACACCTGTCTAAGTCCTGCTTCTTGGATAGGAATTAGAGAAATTTGTTAATTGCCACTCTAATATTATGCCAAGTCAAAGGTTGATGTAGGCCAAATTGTTAAAATATCCGATGCCTCCACACCCAGAATAACCTAACCCACCCCGGAATATAGCTTATCCTTTGAATAGATAAATAATTACTCAAATAGAGTTATTAGAATTTGAGGGGAATAAAACATTTTTTAAAAAATTTAACTATAGCAAAAGGTTAAATTGTTTTATCAAAAATATCACTAATGCGTTGTCCTTCTCTTAAGTTGTAGAAAAAATACAATAGCATTTGAAAAAATTACTGATGTAAAATCCACATTTGTTGTAGTTGTTTTCGTATTGAACATTATTGTTAAATAATCTAGAGAAGTATTTTTTATTTTATTTATTCATATTTGTTAAAAATTGATTAAAGACACTTAGAGCTCATAACTTCTTAAGAAAAAGAGAAAGTAGATATTGAATATTTACAGATTAGAATGTGGTGATTACAATTAATCTTTACTTAATAATTGATTTTAAAAAAGTTTTATGTCTAAAGAGTAAGTATATTCTTAACGAATATTAGAGATTTTAAAATGTATTGGTCTCATATATATATATATATATATATATATATATATATATATATATATATGAAACCAACATATTTTAGAATTTCCAATATTTGTTGATTTATATGTATATATATATATATATATATATATATATATAACCTAATATCTTCATCTTTGGATTTTGTTTTAATCCTATTTCAGCAAAAAGAATTATTTAAAAAAAATACTACTTTGAATAAATTATGGAATAATGGCAATCATTATTAAAATCTTAGATTTATTTTAAAAAAGTCTCAAAATAGAAAACCCATTTTCATCTTTATTTAATTCATTATAAAGATTTGTCACCTAAAATATTTTAAAATGTTATTTGGACAACTGCAACACCGTCTGTCTTGTCGCCAAGTGGAAACGCAACTGGTAGGACAAAGTAGATCTCCTTTAGTCAAAAGAGAGCTTATCTTTTATTGTCATTTCCGACGTGCACTATTCAAGTAATTATTCTTCATACAAATAACTTGCATGCAAAAATATATCGCGCTTGTGTGTGTGTGTGTGTCTGTCTGTCTGTGAGTGTGCGCACGAGCGCACCAACCCTTCTTCACGACCAGGATGCGAAACAAGGTTAATTTTTAAACGGGGTTCAACAGGAATTAAATTCAGTTTTCCTTCTAGACCGGCTGCCATACCAAGGTTAAAGAGCCCAGTCTGCTCTAATGTTTATCTATAACTGGAGGGAAATAATTGGATTCATATATTTCTCTGGAGTATTGACTCTATATGACATGTAAAACAGCCTCGTCCAGGAATTTGAACTCGAGTGGCCGTGTCCATTTGACACACACGCACACGAGTGGGCTAAAAAGTTCATTTGATGACATCATATCTACTGCTGATGACTTTTTTGACCAATGAGATCCAAGCAATGTAGCACCAATGGAAGAAGTATGTGAACTGCAAAGGAGATTATGTTGAAAAATAAACCTCATTTGGTCAATTTCATGAGAGTATCTTGGTTAGACAATGAACTTTTCAGTCGACCCTTATATATTAATAAAAGTGATAAGACAAATAGGAATATTTTTGTAGTTACTTATTGTATATACACACACTATTTAACAGGCAGCCGAGTCTGCTTTTAGTAGATAACTAACCGTTCTTTATATTACTTGGCTGTGTGTACCCTAGCCAGGTCTTCAGTCTGCATGCAACCCATTTCCAACCAACCAACCATCAAACCATAAAACCCTCCTGGATCCAGGCCTGCTGCTTGCTTCTCTTAGTTGTGAGGTTTGGAGTGGGGATGGATAATGACCATAAAGCTAATCCAGAGGGACCATAAAACCTGGCAAATGTTGGTTGATAAGAAGAGAGGTACACAGATCAAAGAATTGAAAAAAAAAAAAATGTTTTTTTTTCCTTCTTATTCTTTTTTTTTCTCAGAGGATTCATTGAACGTAAGGGACCCCCTACACTTTCACTATTCCCTCTCAGCTCCGCTACCTTCAATATCATTCTTCAGATGTTTCCCACCCTCTGCCATTCTTTGTCATCTTCTCTCTCCTGTTAGAGTTTTATGACTATCATGGGGCAAACTTACTTTGCTTGCTCCTTTAGAAAAAATAATATACAATTCTTAAGATCTCACATATTTTGGTAGTTGATATTTTATTTACAGCCTTTAATAAAAAAATAAAATAAAAATGTGGGGGTAGTAACAAGAGTATAAAATTGTTTTTATTAAGGAGGAGGAAAATAGATGAAATAAAAACAAGAGGTTGGAGTTTCCAGTCCAACTCTCTGGGACGTTATCTTTTTATTTCATTGCTTCCTATGCATTGGCAATTCAGTATACTATATATATAAAAAAAGGTCTGCTTTCTTAAGTCTTTTGGACATAATCCAATAAAACTAACATCAAATAAAATAAATGTCTCGTGTGCACTCTGTACTAAGTTTTGTGTGTATATGATATTTTAAAAGAACCTTCGTGTATAAGATGTCATTTGATGATTTTTCTGTTCACTTTTAGAAAGTAGCTTAAAACTGCTTCTTTTTGTTTCTACTTTTCTTTAACACAAGATATTAAGTCTATGTAGTTTATTTTTGATTTCGTTGCTCAAATTGAAACTAGGATCTCATTTTACAGTGAAGAACTTTGAACTGTCTATTTATAACTTGTAGAAAAAATATTTTGCCCACTAATAAGCCCGCCATTAGTGACTTCCATTGTTGATCACCCAGCTATGAGTTAAATAGTACCACTGCTATTCTACAAGAATGGCTTTGGAGTTAAATAACACATGAAAGTTGATATGCCATTAAACAAAGAAACGAGATTCATTGTTGTTTAAGAGAAAATGTTCACATATATGATAAAGTACGAGGTCATTTTTCTAACTCTGTCGTTGAGACTTAGAATACGCTTTGTCTCTTGCTTGTGAGGGGTGAGACATCCCCCCCCTAAAAAAAGAGGTGTCTTGGGTATAGCACTCAGCTTCATCTAGTGGTCAAATAGAACTGTTGAAAAATCATTCGTATTCGATAGGATTGTGTGGAAAAACAAAACAACTAAGGAACAACTACACAAAATGTAAATATGAATATACAATGAATACGATTCCCTAACCTCTTGGCATACAATAACCGTAAACTGGTTGACATACCGTTAAAATCAATCATAGACCATTTACGTGTGTGGCTTGTACTGCCTCGCTTCTCACCGGTAACTAGACATTTCCTGGGTTTCGATAATGATTTTAAATGTACATTACATATATTATTTTTGTATATTGGCTTTAAATTTATAATTCTATTTCATTTAAAATTAATTTTTTTACCGTTTTGATTTAAAAAAGTAAAAGTAAAGTTGGCGACCATAGTCGAGGGTAACCCGAAGGCTCCCTTTTCGATAGCTACTACACCAATGTGTAGGGGAGGGCGCTACTCCTTCCCTGGATTGTTCTACTTTACCCTTGATCCATACCTTATAATGCTGAGTGTTAAGCAAGGAGGCATCAAGTACCATTTTTTTTGAGTCTTTGGTATGACTCCCGGGCCATTGGCGAACACTCTAACCCCTAGGCCAATGTCCGGTGTTAACCCATTTCATTTTGTCTTTAGAAAAAAGAAAATAAACAAAAATTAGCACTAAAACTTTTAGAATACGAAACAACAAATTCTCTCACTATAGATTATGTTAAATTGCATTGTCTTTTGAATTAGTCAAAATGAGTGATTTTTGTCTTCAAAATCAAAACTTGACTGAAATGTCCAGCGTGGAAATATCTATGGAGAAACATCCTAAAATCTGACAAAAACCCATAACTAAAGTATAAGAAAGTTCTTTGACTTAAATCAAGACATGACAAAAATTTAAATGATAGTTGACAATGACATCATCCTCATCATCATCATTTAAAAAAAAAGAATTAAGGAAGTGTTTATCTGGACATATCTTATAATTACACATTTCAAAGCATCCCCCCCCAATTTCCCCCTTAAATTTTCACTTCAAAATAGAATTTCCCCACCTTTTTATGTTTTGACTCATTAACTTAGTCCCATCATGCATTTTAAAACTTTTATTTACGTCTTTATTTATTGTTAAAACGCTTTTCTCAAATTGATAATTTTTTTTTGTCGAGGGTTTGTTTTGTTGGATTTTTTTGTCATACATACTCATAGGGTAACGGTTATCGTCAAAGGAAATGGAATCGGCTACTCTAGTTCGAATCCTAGACAAAGCTGATTGTATTTCACTTAGTACTAATGCTCTTGGGAAAGGCGTGCCTCCACCCAAATGAACTTGGATCATTGGAGTGGAGGTAATTATCGGTTCTTCATGAGACCAAAATGTGACACAAGGTTGATTTAATGTGAGGGAAGCAAACTTCCCACGGGGTGGGTGCAAACATTGTTTAGTTCCGTCGGCATTCCTCTCCGGAAAATAAACCCAGTTCTTACTCTCTTTTTGGAGAGGGGACAGATGCTGACTGAGAAGGTGACCTCCTGGAACTAAGGTGATTATTTATCACCTTCCTTGCACGAATGCTGGGTGAGTATCATTGAAGTGTATGTGCATGACAAAAGTTCTAAGTAAAACTGCGAAGTAGAACAGAAAGCCCTTGAAAGATGTTTTTTTTTCTTTGGCAGCCTCAGTTGTATTCAATATCTTCATCCTGATAGAAAGAGAGTAGTTTAAGTTTTGGAAATAATTGAGTTTCATGAAAGTGTTTTTAAGAGGCCTTTTTAATATCTAGTTTGTTACTGGAGCCTTTGGAAGGTATTTTGTATTTATCAGCATTTAAAGCATCAAATAAAAGTAATAATATATCCAAGCTTGGGTTCATGAAGCTCGTCTTGGCATAATTCATAAACTGTTTGAGGTGCCCTTGGTGTAATGGTTACCGTCGTAGGAAATGGACACGGCGACACGAGTTCAAATCCTGGACGAGACTGATTGCATTTCACATAACACTAATACCCTTGGGAAAGGTATGAATCCAATTATTCTCCCTTAAGCTATGGGTAAAATAGTAGGACAGACTGGGTTCTTCAGCCTTGGTGAAGCAACTAGTCTAGGAGAAGGAAAACTCTGAATTCAAACCTGTAAACTCCGCTTAAAAATGACCTTGTGTCATATCCTGCCCGAGCGGAGGGGTTGTTAAATAGGATAATTCGTAGACTGTTTTGTTGCTTGTTTGTCTGAAAGGATGGCTTTGAACTAGAGTTACCAAATTCTTTGTGATTTCTTGTGGGATCTTTTAGAATATTAATTGTTGAAAGTTTTTATGAATTTAAAAAGGGAGTTAGGTTTATATGTTGTTCTTAGGGGTGACATCAATACTTGGATGAGTCAAAAGTTTTTTAATATATTGGTAACCTAAGGTACAATTCAGCAGCTCCAGGTGTTTTTGCCAATGTCGTGAAGGTGACCAATCACACTGGAATGTGAGATGCTGAACTTGCCAGATTTGCCTCTATGGCTTGGAGCACGGTCTTGGAATTAATGGTTTTTAGGCCTTCTAAGCCTTGCGTGATCACTGGGATTCTTCCAATTTGAGCAAAATTTCTTGAACCATATCGTTGCTGTACCTCGATTAACTATGCTTTCACCTTTCGTGCAAATTTTTTTGGTTGCTTTCTTGTGTCGTTATAGCCCAATTCTAACTTGTAAAACATAAGTGTCCAAATTTGACTGTTGCATGTTCATCTGTATGGCTTTCAAATCATATACCGAGTAAAGCAATGCACAAAGTGTCAGCGCACCAGCTACCACAATACTGCCAATCTCAGTGGGTACATGATATACTAGCTCGTACCAAAATATTACAAAACTTTTGATTCACTTAAGAGTTTCCCTTGAATGTTTTTTGGGACTCTTCCCTGAAATATAATTCAGTTTTATGCCTGCAATAAAAAAATTCGATTAATAAATTCAGAGTCGGTTTCAGCTATTTAACACATATTTGATCCAGAAGATGGTTTTAAGGGTTGTCATGCTAGTCTCACTCATTAGTGCTTGTATAATGATTTTGTTCTTCACTAGGTGACCCTTTATGGTTGCCCTTTTGACTAAGTTAAATCTAGTTAATCACTGCATGAAATTTCTTTAAAATCTAAACTGGGAATTATTTAACTAAAAGTTAATTGCAAGCACATAAACTGAGATAAAACCCTTTGTATGATAAAAATCTCTCAGTTAAATCATCAAGTAGGACAAAACTCCTTTTAAAATTAAAGCATTACAATCAGTAAATAAATATATAAAAGAATGGTGACTGTTTAAAAAACTTTCCTTTCTTTCCTAAGGAAAAGTATTTTAATCCCATATTTTTAAAGCTTTTAAATGAAAGAACTTTTTTTTTTCTCTCACTAGACCCATAACTGGGTTTTGGTTGTTGGGGTGCTACTCGTGTAGTGTATCTTGGATAGGAATAGCTTGATGGTGTCTATCCTTCCCCAGGTTTACAACTGAGTTTTCCTTCTCCTAGACCAAAGTTAGAGAGTCTAGTTTGGCTTAATATTCTACCTATAGCTGGAGGGAGAATAGTTGGATTCATACCTTTCCCAATGGTATTTAGCTCTATTGGAAATGCCAATAGCCTCGTTCAGGATTTGAACCCTTTTAGTATACTTGCAAAACCGATGATGATATAATTTTTTCTGAATTGATTTTGTTGTAACCCCCCCCTAAAAAAAAAAAACAAAAACAAAAACAGAAAACAAAAAAAGCAGCAATTGTTGTAAAATGATATCTAGGTAAGGATGTGTGTCTATGAATCTAAGTAAAAACACAAAAAACAAAACAAGTCATTTTGGTGCGTGTGTGTGGGGGGCGCTAATTTTAATCCACAAGTGTTTACTCTTGTGGATTAAATATGTAAATCCTTTACACTTCGAATCTAAAGTATATTTTCTTCCAAAACCTAATCATAACCAGCCACCATAAATCAATTGAGACTTTTTTCCCAACCATTATATCTATATCTAAGTAAATTAACCGGCGCATTGGCCTAATGAGTAGAGTGTTCGCCAATGGTTCGGGAGACCAGGGTTCAATCCCAGGTTGAGTCATACCAAAGACTCAAAAAAATGGTACTTGATGCCGCCTTCCTAACACTCAGTATTATAAGGTACGGATCAAAGGTAAAGTGGGTCAATCCAGGGAAAGGAGTAGCGTCCTTCCCTACACTTTGGTGTAGTAGCTATTGGAAAGGGAGCATTCGGGTCACCCTCGACTACGGTCGCCAATTTTACTTTACTTATGTCTATATCTGATAAATGTCAATAGTGTTGACAGATTACAATTTGAACTAAATTTACCAGGGACCTATTTCACTTGGGGAATCCCACTTTAAGGCTAATACCCTTGGGAAAGGTATGAACCTCTTTATTTCCTCGGCTAAAGAGTCAGATAGTCCTACTACTGTTCTACAAGGATGGCTCTGGCATTAAATCACCCACAAAGTTTGATACGCCATTAAACAAAGAAGCCAAACTAAATCTAATTTGATTTCTCATAGTTATTGTTTGTATGGAAAACATTTACTACTTAATTGATTTTCAACTGGAGATTTCTCGGCTTTAAAGGGAAATGTTACTTGAAACCTGAAATAAGTAGTTAAGTGAACAGTTTAATTAAAACACTTCGAAATATATAGTAATTTACGATGCTCTTTGCTTCGATGTGGAACAAGGCCGAGTTCGAAATATATATATATAAGCTTCTGTAATTTTTTACATGTTAAATGTACATTTCAATTTAAAATCTTCATAAATAATTAAAAAAAAAAAAAAAAAAAAAAGCTAGAAAACGAAAACAAAAATGTTTTCTTCTTTTGTATTAATACTATTGTAACTACCTACCTACCATAATTATTTGTGTATAAGATGCACTATTTTCCCCAGATTTTTTTCAAACCAAAAGTTAGGGATGTGTTTTATACATGAAAACTATATGATGAACTTTTTTTTGCTGACCATATGCCTCACTATATTTGGGACGGAATGACTGACGGTAAATTATATCTAATGGGTTTTACACCGTTATTGAGCAATATCCAATGGAATCTTTGGATTCTTTGTTTAATTGCATATCAACCTTTGTTATTTAATGTCCTAGCCATCCTTGTAGAAGAACAGCAGTGATACTATTTAATCTATAACAGGGAGGATAAGGGAGTTTATACCTTTCCTAAAGGTATTAGTCTGC
The DNA here is from genome assembly GCA_963585895.1 of Sepioteuthis lessoniana. Classification (NCBI taxonomy): domain Eukaryota; kingdom Metazoa; phylum Mollusca; class Cephalopoda; order Myopsida; family Loliginidae; genus Sepioteuthis; species Sepioteuthis lessoniana. The sequence continues at coordinate 86,498,411 of OY757913.1, read as the reverse complement.
AGTTCAAACTCATTTACTAATTACAGGGACTTTTCTTCAATTGAATGTGTTTTTGTTTATAATTTTGTTTCTCCTTATATGAGCTTATTTTTGCTACAAGCCTGTTGCATTTTAGCATTAACATGTCTCTGTGTTTGCTCTAAATACTGTGTAAATTTTGTGTTTTAAGACGTAATGTAAACTATATAAGTTCTTATTTTTTATCAGTATGAACTAATAAAATGTGGAACACATGCTAAATTTCGGTTAAATTTAGCCGCCATAAATTCTAAAAAGTCAGCGTGTATTATGAAGAAATTTTTTCTCTCCTGAATTTTGCAGTTCAAAGTTAGAGGTGCGTGTGGTACATAAATAATTACGGTGGTCTTTGGAATTTGGTCTTAACATGCTAAGAGGGGTTGGGATAAATAGAGTGACCTCCAGGGTGCCTTGGATAGAGCTAGACTAGCAAAGCTACATAAGTAAGTTTGAATCTCATTGGATGCCCCATTCATTTGGCTTTGTACTACATCTAAGCAAAAAGCTTTGTAAATTATTCCCCCCACCGAATATGTGTACTTCTACTTTTACTACATGGGTCAGTGAATTAACTGATTATAAAATTAATTTGTATCACACCAGCTCTCCCAGTGACGTCTTTGTCGGTTTCAACCAACCTCTTTTTACTATGCAGTCTGCTACAAGTGTTTTGGAATTGTAATTAATAATTGCTTTATTTATTCATTTATTTATTTTTGTTTCACAAAATGAAATTCTACTTAAAAAGCAAACATGTATATATCAAATTTCCACAGCCAAATATCATATTGATCTAGTTAAAGATGATGAAATGCAGTGATAGTCTATAAATATCAATATTAATAAACTATATAAATTGATGAGGAGTAGCTGATAATGATTAAGGATCTTTACTTACAAAGCACATTGAAAGAGATAAAGTAAATAGGAAAAATATGATCTACAGCAGTGTTTATACACAAAACTATCTTAAAAAAAGGAAGCGATTATGGTGTACTGGTTATTGTTGTAGGAAATGGACACAGTGATCTAAGTTCAAATCCTGGATATGGCTGTTTGCATTTCATATAGCGCTAGTACCCTTAGGAAAGGTATGAATCTAACAATTTTCCCTCCAGCTATGGGTAAATAGTAGGGAAGACTATGCTCTTTAAGATTGATATGGCAACCAGTCTAGGAGAAGGAAAACTCTGACTTCAATCTTGTTAAACTCTACATGAAAATTAACCTTGTGTTGCATCTTGCTTGTGTGGATGAGTTGGTAAATATATACCCACAAAACTATCTGTTCATTTGATATTAGATTAATATTATTAATTTTATTTTATTAATTTTTTTTTTGTCTAGAATTCTAATATTAAAGACATCACTGTGAAAGCTGGCATATTTATAAAAGATTTTGAATTTGATTAACAAGATTGTCAATTATTTAAATTCTAAAAATTATTTTCATATATTTTAAATGTTAAAATAAAAGTTGTGCAATCTAACATTGAAGAAAGTAAAGTCATGCTGAAAGCACCAGTTCTCTCTAGGTCACCAAAGTTAAGCAGCAATGAGCCTGTTCAGTACTTAGATGGGTGACTAAGCAACAGCAGGTACTATAAGCAACCTGAGGCATGTATATCATATCTAAGTAAAGCTTATGATATATCAACATTGAAGAAAGTCATCACATTGAAAACACTGGTTCCTTTTAGAATTTCCATTGGTTTAATTAGTTAATCATTATTCCTGTTATGTATATAGATAAAAGTTGAAATATACTTTTAAATGTACCACTGTGTTAACAGAAAAGTGCTGGCTATATGCATATGTCTTCATATTTAATATTAAGGGGATAGTTTTGCGTATAAACATTGTCAGGGATCATATTTTTTGCTATTCATTTTATCTCTGGCTGTAATATGCTTTGTAAGTAAAAATTTTCAGTCATTATCAACTACTCCCTAAAACAAGTGCTGTTGATAGAACCTTTTTTTTTCTAGTGAGCTCAAAATTATTTTACTTAAATTACTTAAGAAATTGCCGTCATCAAATATCAATGGGTTGACATAAGCTAAGTAACAGTCTTGTACTTAATATAAATAGTATGTATTTTTAACTTGATAGAATCTGTTCCAGTTGGGGTGGTAAGTTCACTAATTTTCCTTTCTTCACCTCTCTCTTTCTCTCCCTTTTTATGCTTTCTTTTGCTTTTCTGAGAAGGCGGGGAGGGTCTGGATATTTTCCATATTTCATTAGTTGAAGATGAGAGGATGACAGATGGTGCTAATCTTTTAGAAGAACTTTGTTGGGAGAAAATAAATAAATAAGATAAATAAATAAAAACACTTTTTTCTCTTCTATCCTTCTTTACATTTAATCCTTAATGAACTTGTTCAAGGTCTTATTTCTGAACCTTTAACTTGTATAGATTTAAAAAAAAAACAAAAAACAACAACAACACCCCCCACCAACTTATCCCCCTCCTCCACGTCCCATTTTACTACTTATTTTTCTTCTATTATTGTTATTATTATACTCACTTGTTTTTATTTTGTCCTCCAAGCTTCATCTTGTTTTTGTTCTTCTTACTGTGGTTCTCTGTATATCTATATCTTTTTATTTATTTATTTTTTACATCATCATCATCATCATCATCATCATCATCATTTTTTTTTAACCTTTTTACACCTCTACTTCATTATGCTCTTATTTTTCATCATCATCATCATCCCTATTTTGTTGCTGGTGAGCTCCTGTTTTGTTTGTCCCCAGTGTCCCTGTTTGATGTCTTCAGATGAATTCCACATGTTTTTGCACACCAGATCTGGCCGACTCATTAAAACTCTCTTATGGAAACAAACATACTACTCTCCCCACCACAACTAATTTTTTCTTCATCTTTTTTATTATTATTATTATTATTATTATTATTTATCAAACAACTTATAAGACAGATTCTGCATCATTACTGCATTTGATGTTTCAGCAAAGCTTATCTGGTGACTTTACACTTTAAGCATGTTTCTGGCATCCTTTAGCCAAACAGAGTGGGAGATATAAGAGGAGAGGAATTTGCCTTTCTGTTCATGTAACGGATACTGCAGTCCTGCTGTTTGTTGATGATTCTTGCTTTTTTACAGTGTAACCTATAGGGCAATGCTGTCCCAAACAGTGCTGTTCTGGCTGTTTGCCTGCCCCATGTGAAAGAATTAAACCAACAATCTACTTACTCAAAGTCTCCTCATATAGTATAAGGGTTAGCTTGGTAGGCTAGCAGACTTGTTAGTTTAATTCTCACTGGGTGCTCTGTATTTCTGGCCTTGTTTCTAACTAGACTCAGCATAGTAAATGATAACAATCATATTCAAGAGAAATCACATTTTAAATCTGAGAAAATGTAGAACATCTCAAGTTTGTTGAATTTATCTTTAATCAAATACAGGGTATTTCAGAAAAGTTTATATCATTTCTTAATTTAATGATTTGGCCATTTCTCATCCAAATGATCTCAAAATTTTAACAGTATGTGTAGAAACAACTTAAAATTGTTTATTTAATGTTTTTCTTTTTGGGTATAGAAATGCCATTCATTTGGAAAGGAAAAGTTTTCAAACTTTGAATTGTTTCTACACATGCCGTTAAAATTTGAAATCATTTGGATAAAATTGTTTGAAGCAGGAAGAAGTGACTATTTTATTTTATATTTAGAAAAAAAAAAAGAATTAGACTATGTCTTTTATTGTATTTGAAATACACTGTACATCTCAAATGATATCAAATTTTTAGAAACACCCTACACTATTACTTTCATTATTGAATTGTTAACAAAAGTCTTTTTTTGTTGCATGATTGGCATAGGAAATGAATTTGATGAACCAAGTTCAAATCTTGGAGGAGGCTGTTTGCATTTCACTTCACACTAAAGACCTTTGGACAGGTCACAAGTCTTTCTCTTCTTTCTGCAGCTGTGTATATTAATAGTAGGGCAGACTGATGATAAGGCAAACTGGTCTAGGAGAAGGAAAAATTCTGAATTCAAAACCTAGAGGTGTGGTGCTCTAATGTCTGTCTGCCTTGACTAGTGTTCGATATCTGCAGACAGCATGAATTGAAAACCTTGAAAGCACTTGTTTGAAGCAGGAAGAAGTGGATATTTATTCTTTTTTATATTTCTTTTTAAAATAAGACTGTATGTCTTTTATTGTTGCTTATAGAAAAAATTTTCAAAGACAAGTATTTAAATTGATATTCTTTTTATAATCTACTTTGTTATATATATATATATATATATATATATATATATATATATATATATATATAGATGAATGAATGAATGACATTTCATGTTTAATTACTACGTAGTCTACACTACTTCATGTCTCTTTGTCACTTTTTTCTTATCTCTCACTATAACACTCTTATTGGTGGGGCTTAGAAGATGCTGATTGTATCCCCTGCAGTGGAGTAAACTCTCAAAAAAGGGGTGTTCTGTGTAAAACAATTGACTGCGTCTGATGGTGAGGCTCCAGAATTTAGAAGAGTCGAGTACAGTACCTATTCATTGCCATTTCTCCCAGGTTCACTCAGGCCTTGAATATTTGTTCTTGTTAGTATCCCAGTTATAAAGAAAATTGAAAATATTTAGTATTAGATAGGAATACTTGAAACTATATCACAGTAAATTATTTGCAATAAGAATAGTCACATGAACCTTGAATTGTTTATTAAGGATTATCATCATTAGTTGCTTGAAAACATATAATTGTATGCAGATTATTGAATAGAAATAGTTAGAAGTGTTTGTCAATGGCTCAGGAGACAGGAGTTCAATCCCAGGTCAAGTCATACCAAAGACTCAAAAAATGGTACTTGATCCCTCCGTACTTAACACTCAGCATTATAAAGGGTAAAGTAGAGCAATCCAGGGAAAGGAGTAGTGCCCTCCCCTACACCTCGGTGTAGTAGCTATTGAAAAGGGAACTTTCTGGTTACCCTTGACTAAAGTCACCAACTTTACTTACTTGTAACCAAATTTTACTTGTGCAAATTATTTGTTTTAAGTATGAACGTTTTATATGTAAGTGTTCTACCCCACCCAAAAAAACAACATGAAAATGTAAATATAAATATACAATGAACATGATTCCCTAACCTCTAGGCATAAAATAACCTGAGACAAGTTGATGTGCCATTAAAAATCAATCTCTCTCTCTCTCTCTTGCTATAGCTTTCTATATTTAGTCTTCCCTCTTATTTGCATTGCATTATATTCTTCCTTTTTTGAATTTCTTTTTCATTCCTATTTATTTTTGGCTGAACAAACTGAATTTATTTTCAATCCTAAGTAGTTAAGAGTGTTTATGAATAACAGTCCATGTGTGAAGACAAGGTAGACTACACTACTTAATCTCTCTTTCTCACTCTATTTTTTCTCTCCCTCACTATAACTTTTAATACTTCTATCTTCTCTCTTGCTCTTCTTTCAATCTTTCTTTTGCTCCAACTTGTTTTCTTTCCACTTCCATATTTCCAGGCTTTCTTTCTTCTGCTTAATCAAGTGCTTTGAAAGGATTTTAGTTGACCAATATTCCTGTGTTGTCACCTTGCCAACATCACTGTTGTCACCATCTTGGATCTATAGAAAGGAAGTGCTGATTCACACATATCTGATCCGGCGGGGGGGGAAGAGTCCCCTGTGGCATTGTGGCTAATGAGCGTGACTGTAACATCTTAGTGAGTTCAAATTCCAGTCATACTATTATGTTTACTTCTGACTACTGTTCTTCTTTGGTATTAGATAACCCATAAAGGTTGGTATGCCATTAAAGAAAGCAACCCAACGATTATGCTTTACTAATCAGTGGTGAGTCCCTGTGGCATAATGGCTAAAGTATGGGATTGCATCCTCAAAGTAAGTGAGTTTGAACTCCAGTCGCACTATTACATTCACTTTTGAAATGATATTCTTGGGAAAGGTATGAACCCCATTATCCTCCCCAGATTAAATAGTATCACTGCTGTTCTACAAGGATGGATTTGGTATCAAATAACCCATGAAGGTTGATATACCATTAAACAAAAGAAATCAAAGCATTACTAATCCCTATGCTAGTTAGGATATAAACCCTATTAATATAGAATGTGTTATTGACAACAATTTAAGGGCCACCAAAGTTGGCCTTTAAGTGAGTAGGTTATAAGTAGTAATTTTGAACAGTTTATAAGCAGGATATTTCTCTTAATTCTGCTATGAGTTGTTTTAATGGAATTTATGCATCCTTTTACAAAGTAGTACTTTTTGTCTATACATTTGATTTTCATATGATTTTTAATGACTACTTGAAAATGATTAAAGGGATTTAATAAATTACCAAGCTCTTTCTTTTCCCACACTAATGACTACTATAGTTAATTGACCATTTGCTCAATATTAATCCCCTGATTAATCTTCATCAGAAGACAAGTCAGCAGCATGGCAAATTCCTACTAGTCAGTTTAAAAAGAAATAGCTGGTTTTCTGGATTTTCCAGATTTATGGTTCAGTACATGTATTAGAAAATTGCCTTTCTTCAGTGTCTCTAATTCAGTAATGTTTATTATAAATGGTAGTAATATAAAGTATATATTGCATTAATGTATACAAAATTTAGGATTATTTACTTTTTCTTGCAGAAGGGTATTCCCCCCCCCCAAAAAAAAGGGGGTGTCTTAGGTATGGCACTATACTGCATCTGATGGTGAGGCTGTTCTAGAGTCCTGGGGAGTGTGGAGTACTCCTTAATTGCCATTGCTCCCAGGTACTCTGACCTGGGTGGTAGTACCTGTTAGGATCCCATCTATAGGTCAAATAGATCAGTTTAAAAATGATTTGTATTTGATTGGACTGTGTGAAAATCCCTTAAAAAAATAAAATCACAAACGTCATTTAAAAAACAACTATGAAAAATGTAGATATGAATGTAAGATGATTGCGATTTCCTAACCTGAAAGCATAAAATAACCCTACAAATGGTTGATTTGCTCATACAGTCAGTAAATTGTTTTTCTCTGATGATACTAGGTGTTAACTTAACTGAGTTGCTACAGTGACACATCCAGGTATTTAAAGTAGAAGGTATGTTAATGTTTTCCAATCTTATTAAAGTTACTTGTTATCTCATAAAAATTGTCTCTTTTGATTTCTTTCAATTTGAATCTTCCCAAATTGGAACTCGGACTTTTTATAAAGGCTGAAAGAGAAAGATTATATTCTGTAGTTGTTGTAAAGATAGGCATTTGTTATGATGTCCTAAGGACAACTAGAAATTGATGTCATCACCTTACTGCATGTTGAGAGAAAGAGAATTTTTGTGTCTTCCTTCCTTAAATACCTGGATGTTGTCTCTATGGCAACTCAGTTGAGTCGGCACCTAACATCATCCTGGACTCATTTTGCAGGAAATGGTAGTAATCCCAAATTCTGCATACATTAATACAATATCAATATACTGTTTTCTTATGGATCATTGCTTGCAGTCTATACACATTTTAGAGAAGACTTAAATCACCAAAAGAAATGAGGGAAATTTGAATGTGTGTACATATTTATTTTAACAACGCTTAAGATACATAACTTACTTAGAACTCTATTTCCATTGCTTTTCTCTTATTTAAGTCCTTCTGCATTATTCAATTTTCTTGTTTTCCTTTGCAAGAAAGAGAATAAAAGATGGAAAATCAATCTGACTTCTTGGAAACAACAGTTTCTGTTCTGCTAGAGGCATGAAAAGAGATATTACCATTAAAGTTTGGGTTGAGCAGGGTAAAAGCATCTTCCTGACGATGTTCTTCACACCATTTCTTTTTAACCCCTCTACTCCTCACACCCTTATTTTCTCTTAACTCAAGAAAGGAGAAGGAGGAGAAGAACAAGGACACAATGTATAGTGGGAGGATGGTGGTGGTGGTGGTGGAATGGTTGCAAGCATTGTGAAACATCTGTTTGAATGGGTGAGGAAGGATGTTCCCTGCAAAGTCACTGGATGCTGACTGACCCTTCTCTTTCTTTTCTCTTCTTGTATTGCCTCTTTGGCATCTTTTTTTCCCCCTAAATGCCTACAGGAATGGGTAAAACCTTGCCTGCTTGCTTGCCTTGTGTTTTTTTGGCCAAAGCTTGTCTGGTTACAGTTCAAGTGGTGGGTGGAATTTTAATTTGCTATACATGACTTAAGAAAGAAAGGAATACCAGCTGAGAATAGTGGGTGGGGTTGAAGCTAATCACAAAAAAACACAGGTAGGTGTGTGTGTGTGTGTGTGTGTGTGTGTGTGTGTGTGTGCTTAAGAATGAGTTTGTACTGTGTTGTGCCTGTTATTATTATTACTCTACTGAAGATGAATAAAAAGAAATAATATTAAAAAATCTAACAAATTTTTTTTCCTTTCTGGTATATCTAATAAACACTTGAGTACTGATGTCTGTTTTTCAATTGTCAACATATGTTAATTTTTAGTTTGTTTGTTATTTAACATAACCATTTTCCTTCTCTTCTACTATTCACGCAGTCTTAGCATCTCCTGTGCTTGTCTTTTATTCTTCCTTTTTTTTTCCTTTCTATGATTTCTGTTAGGAATATCAGTTGTCACAATGCTGTCAGTGTCTTGCGTTTCTGACCATTTCATTGAAGAGCTGCATGAAGTGTTCATCAGATTCTCTGAGGGTCTAAGATAAAGTATTTTCATTATTCCACACATTTCTATTTTTTGACAAGTATCTACATTTTTTTTTCCTTCCTTTTTTGTTTGTTATCACATTCTTCAGCTCTTAAATTAAATTGTGGGATTCAGAAGAAAGTAGTAGTCAATAAAAACAATTTGGAGCAAGTAGGAATAAGCCAGTGAGAGTAGTATTAGGGATGAGCTCTATGGCTGTCAGTAATTATCTGGCCAAGTTGATAGGCATTACTATACAACATAGCAAGTTTTGGTGAAATGGGATGAGAGTTTAAGTTTCATGTGAAGCTAGTTTTTTGGTTTTTAATTTCTGCAATTTAAAAAATCAACAATACATAGCTAAAAATATTTTGATTTAGAGAGTGAGGCTGTCAACCCCTGTTGGGTTATTTAATGCCAAATAAAGTCTTAATTCATTTTTTCAAACATTTATATAGTTTCAAGTAACTAATGATTTTAATCATTCACTAACAATTATAACTTCAGGTAACTATTAATATCATCAATTTAGACAGTATTATGGTTTCAAATAACTATTTGTATTTAATAATAATTTGTTTGCATACCGTTATTTGGTTTCAAGTATTTTTATCTAAACCAATAAGCCCTTTCAGTGGGGTTTAGAATATATTGACTGCATTCCATGCTGAAGAGTAAGCCTTCCACCACTACCACCACCAAAAGGATGTTCTTGGTATGGCACTAAACTACATCCAGTGGTGAGTTTCCAGTTTTGGAACTCTGGGGAGTGTAGAGTAACCCTTCATCGGCCTTACTCTCAGGTCCACTTTGATCCAAAATGGTAGTATCTGTTAGGGTCCCATCTAGGGGTCAGTGGGGAGTTCCCATGGTGTAGTGGTTAATGTGCTAGACAGCAACATTGTAATAAATGAGTTTTAACTCCAGTTCTATTATATTCACTTTTGGATTAATACCCTTGGGAAAGGTATGAACCTCCTTATCCTCCCAGCTATGGGTTAAATAGTACCACTGCTGTTCTACTACAAGAATAAATTTAGCATTAAATAACCCATGAAGGTTGATATGCTATTAAAGAAACCGAACCAAATCCTTTTGGGGTGTCCTTGTGTTGTAATGGTTAAAGCGATGGACTGCGGAATCATAGTACGCGAGTTTGCACTCCAGTCGCGCTATTACGTTCACTTTCGGGCAAATAGCCTTGGGAAAGGTATGAAGCCCCTTATCCTCCCAGCTATGGGTTAAATAGTACCACTACTGTTCTTCTAGGAGAATGGCTTTGGCATTAAATAACCTGCAAAGGTTGATATGCCATTAAACAAAGAAACCAAACCAAACCCTTTTATGCTTCAAATATGCTCGAAAATTATTTTCATTGGATAGGAATATGTGAAACTATATAACTACGAACAAATTATTAAATAAAATTATTAATGTTAGATAAGAATACTTGAAATCAGTTAACTGTATACAATTTATTTGTATTAAGAATAGTTACTTGAAGCTATAATTGTTTACTAAGGGTTATCATTAGTTACTTGAAATCATGTAACTGCTTACAAATTGTTGATGTTAGAGAGAAAACAAACAAATGATTGTTGACAAAAAAAGTGCAATTAAAAAAAAATCCAATGGAACATTGAAAATGTAGTTAATATTACAATCAAACATTTACAAATGAATTAAATAGTCCATAAGAAGTTGCTATGCCATTTAAATAAACTAAACAAAACATAATACTGATAATTTGTACACAGGAATACTAGAAACCACATTATTAATGCTGATAATTTTCAAACAGATCTATTTGACCTATAGATGGGATCCTGATTTGTACTACCACTTTCAGTCAGAGTGGACCTGGGAGTAATAGCAGTAAAGTAGTACTCTACACTCCCCAAAGCTGCAGAATTGGAGCCTCACCCCTGAATGTTTAGATTTTGGTTTGGTTTGTCATAACCATCTGCAGAAGATTATATTCACCATATTCTAAACATCACCAACAGTGCTGTTCAAAATTAGAGTCTTTCCTGAGGTCCAATAAAGATGTATACCAAACTTGGTAAATCAGTAAGAAACTGTTTGGCCATCTATAGAAGAGAGAGAGACAGACAGAGAAATCTTTCAGATTATTAATGTAGATATTTGTGTTTTTTGCTTTCCTTTCATGACTTGCTTCTGTTAATCATTGTCAAGATTTGTTGTTATTGCTGGTTGTAAGGCAGGCTGTTTGCCTGCTGGTGCCTTTTGCTGGGTACAGTCCTGCTTTTCTGCCCAGATGGAACACAATGAATAGCAGAAATAGATACAATGTCTTTGGTGGGTATTTTTGTAGGATACTTTGACTTATTTACATTTGGATATACCTTGTCAGTTTTGTTTGATTGGATCTTGATTTACGACTAGATATTTTTTTTTTATTAGCATAGTAGTGAATGTCATGTGACCAGCCAGTCAACAAAATAAAAGCATCCACTCTTGGATGAGAATGGGAATCTGTTTTCTGTTGTTACAATCACACTCTCACTCTCTCTATCTCTCTCTTACCTCTCTTGGAGAGGAGTTTCAGTGGCTTAGTGCTGAACTTTGATATCATAGTAAGCTAGTTCAAACTCCATTCAAGCTATTATTCATTTTCAGGCTAATATCCTTGAGAAAGGTATGAACGTCTTTGTCCCTTCCTAGCTATGGGTTAAATATTACCACTATTATTCTTCTAATTGCAGATTTTTATAGGGTCTTTGTGATATCCACTATCAGGGAATGTTGAACAGAACCATTTATTTCTTCTAGAAAAATATATTGTTCTTTTTGTTTTTGACTTTTTGTCACATCTAGTCTTTTTCCTTGGCAATTAAGACTTTGTAATCATTTTCTCTCTCTGTATGTTGTTGGTCTACTTTTCTTACTTGTATATCCATAGATTGAAACTTCTGGGCATAACTTCATAGATAAAAATCATCAGTCCCATTTTCATCATTATATGATGTCTCTGATAATCATCTGGAATTTTGAGTATTGGGAACTCTCAAAGATAAAGGTAGGAGAGGGTTATTGATGGGGAGGGTTGGGTTTTATGGCATATCAACCATTGTAGGTTGTTTAATGCCAAATCCTCACCAAGGCTGAAGAACCCAGGCTGCCCTACTATTTATCCATTGCTGGAGGGAGAATAATTGGATTCATACCTTTCCCAAGGGTATTAGTGCTATGTGAAATGCAATCAGTCTCATCCAGGATTTGAACTCGTGTCGTCGTGTCCATTTCCTACGACGATAACCATTATACCACGGGCACCTCAATTGGTTTATAACAAAAATATTTGTTTTAAGGCTATTGAAAATGGCAGTGAATCAAAACAAAGTGCTCCAAGCTTAAACAGAGGTCTTTCATGAAATGAAATGTGACTGAAAAGTGCAAATCATATAAAATCTATTGAAGAAAGTGTGATGTTTATGTTTTTAGTCAAGAAGATGTTTATAAATGGGCTAAATATAGGTTTGTCATCATGAAAGTTGAAAAGACATTCTATGAAGGGGAAACACATTGACTCTCCAGTAAAGAATAAGTTCAGGGTGCAGCAGTCAGTAAAAAAGGTCATGCTGACAGTTTTCTGGGACAAGAAAGGGTCCCATGACTATTGATTACTTTGAAAAAAGGATTACTGTCAACAGTATTTTTAATTGCCATCTCCTTTGGTAAACTTCACCCTTGTATTATGATTTAATTCTTTATAAATCTTACCACCCCAACCTTATTTCCCCCTCATTAATTCTTTGTCTTATAATCATTTTCATTTTACTTTGGAATATTAATTTCACATATCTCTTAGCAAAACTGTTCAGTTGGTAAGCTGGATTCCAAAATTCACATAACATTTGATGAGAAATACAGATGGTTTATCTGACTTTTTGATGGATGGAACCCCAGCAGTGGAAGAGAGTATTTGTTTCACATGAAGTTTTATTGGAAACCTTCTTTTCCCTTTACTTTTATGAGCACAAAGCTGATCTAAGGATTTCATCCATTGGACTAATATAGTTAATCTTTTCTCAGATAGCACATGTTTTAAAATGTGAGTTGTGCTTCTTTCATTTCATTTTAATGATTTGAAATTATTTGCTAGATGAAGTTCCAGGTTACTTTTAGATCATTTTCATTTCAGTAAATAAGAATAAAAATAAAGTCTGTTTTAGAGCATTTTATTTTGTTATACAGAGTATATGAAATGGAAGTCTTACAACAGTAGCATCAAAGTTAGAAGAAATTTTGGGTAAAGTCCATGAGAAAGTTTCTATTCTTACTTCAGCTTTAAAATAATTCTTATAAAAAATATACCAATAATATCTTATCTTATCTTAGGAAATGGACATGGTGACTCAAGTTCAAACCCTGGATGAGGCTGTTTGTATCTCACATAGTACTAATAATCTTAGTAATGGCATGCTCCTAACTATTCTCCTCCTAGCTTTGGGTAAATATTAGGGCAGACTAGACTCTTTAACCTTGGTGTGGCAACCAGTCTTGGAGAAGGAAAACTTAGAATTCAAACCTGTTAAACTTTATTTAAAAAAAAACAAAAAAAACTTTTTGTTCTTGTGGCTGGTTTGGTAAATTCATATACAAATAATATCTTTATATTAAGTTTAGATTTTTAGTGTTAATAAGTTTTTTTATTTTTAAAAAAGTTTTAAAAATGAGTATTTTTAATTTTATTTGGTAATGGGGGGGGGAAATGTTTGTCTACTTTGTCAGCAGGGTTTAGAATACACTGACTATATCTCCTGCAGAGAGGGTTAGACGACCCCCCCTACCATCACCACAAAAAAAAAAAAAGACTAATCTGCATCTGATGGTGAGGATTCAATTCTGGGAAGTATGGAGTACTCCTTCATTGCCATTACTCCTTGGTTCATTCTGACCTGGAGTATTAGTACCTGTTAATGGCCAAATAAACCTTTGCCCAGTCGGCTGAAGAATTTGATGGTAATGTTCCAGTGATGCTGGAACTAAGGGGAATGCAGAGTACTCTTTCATTACCATTGCTCCCAGGTTCACTCTGACCTGGAGTGGTAGCACCTGATAAGGTTCCTATCTATGGGTTAAATAGAACTAAACTGCAGTTTCTTGAGTTCACTGTTTTTTACATATAAACTGCATATTTATGCTAAACTGAACTGTTTAAAATAGAACTGTTTTGATATTTAAACTGCATACTTATGCTAAACTGAATTGCTCGACATAGAACTGTTTTGATGTCTAAACTGTACTTATGCTGAACTGAATTATCTGAAATAAAACTGTATTGCCCAGTTGGCTGGGGCTGTAGAATACACCGACTGCACCTCTGCAGAAGGGTAAGGGACCCCCCCCCCAATGAGTGTCCCGGATATCTGAAACAATTTGATGGTGAGGTCCCAGTGATGCTGGGGCTTTGGGCAATGTGGAGCACCCCTTCATTGCCATTGGTTCCAGGTCCACTCTGACCCGGAATGGTAGCACCTGATAGGACCCTATCTATGAGTTAAATAGAACTAACTGCATACTTATGCTAAACTGAATTGTTTGAATTAGATATGACTAAACTGAATTGCTTGAAATATAAATATTTTTGACAATTAAACCGTACATACATTTAAACTGTGTGCTAATGCTAAGCTGAATTGTTTGAAATGGAACTGTTTTTGACATTGAAACTGTACTTACACTAAACTGAATTGTTATATATAGAACTGATTTGACATTTAACTGTGTGTAAACAAAATCTGTACCTATACTAAATTGAATTAGCTGAATTAGAACTGTTTGAATAATTTGAAATAGAAATGTTTTTGACAATTAAACTGTGTACTCATGCTAAACTGAATTGTTTGAAATAGAACTGACTATTTGCATAAAATGGATTTGTCGTTAAATAACCTACAAAGGTTGATATGCCATTAAACCCAACCAACCTAATAGTTCTGTTTGAAAATTATTTCTGTTAGATATAACTGCAATTTTTTTGAAAGAAACTATACAAAAAATATAATGTATGCAATTCCCTAACCCTTGATTAGTTGACATGCCATTAAAATCAATCAAAAATATTTGTATTATAATCATCTGATTTTTGTATCTGTGTTACAAAAAATTGCTTGACTAAGGTGGAAATTGTTTTAAAAATTTTTTTGTTTTCTAAAATTTTAATCAGTTTAAAAACAAAACAAAAAAAACTTTTTGTTTTTTGAAGGACCTTGTGAAACGAGTTTACTTTGAGATCATTACAAAGGAAAGAATATCACATGTAACATACACTATAAAGTAAAAGGGAAAAAATGAAAATGTTACAAACAATAAAGATGAAGATACTAGTTTTTAAAAAATGTTTTGAATAATGAAAACCTTTCATTTCAACTTCAGAAAACAGTCTCTCTGCATAATGAAGTTAGCATCTCCCCTCCTTGCTTCTTCTGAGATCTGTATCCATGTGGGGGGCAGTTTTGCTATCACAATCTCTGTGTATCTATTTTGTATGTAAGCTGCTGTTCTCTGTGGCCTTCCACCTCAGTTGCCATCATCCCTTCTTCATCTCAATATACCTCCTAGATTACACTTGTTGATATCCATTTCATCCTTTTAAGCTTGAGTAGCTCAAACATTTGGGCTTTATCTCTATCAGGTCCTTGCCCTCCATTTCCCCAAAGTAATTTTTCCCCTCCCTGTTTTTTTTACAGAGTTGCTTATTTGTTATAACTTCCGCTACTGGTGTTGATGAAGCTTTTGTTCAAAGAATGCTTATCCATTGTTACTGCCTTTTACTGTTTACATAAGCCAAATGATTCAGGAGAAACTTTTCCACAGCTGAAAATCCTCTTCATGTCAGTCTGGTGGGTTCACAAGTATTTGAAAAATAGTTACAGAAAATGGAACAAAAGTTGGTTGTGTCATAATGTGACACTATGAACACTTTTGTCTTTACATACACATAGCTAGGTATGAGTGTATCTCTATAAGTTTTGGTTTGGTTTTATGGCATACCAACCATTGTTGGTTATTTAATGCCAAATCCTGTTTTTACATATATAATGAATATATGATTTGTAAACACATTTTGAAGATACACACAGTTAAATGATCTTTTTCTAACAATTCAATTTAGCATAAATCAACAAAGTTAAATGGTTCTAAGCATTGCTATGTATCATCAACCGTTCAATTAAACATCAGTCATTTGTTTAGACACAGTTAAATGATCAGTTTTATTTCAAACAATTCAAATTAGCAAAAGTCATTTGTTTGAATTCAGTTTAAATGTGAAACAGTTCTACTTGAACCATCAATATGACCCTTTCAGGTGCTACCACTCTAGGCCAGAGTGGACCTGGGACTGATAGCAGTGAAAGGGTATTCCGCATTTATCAAAGCTTCTGCATTACTAGAGCTCCACCATCAGATTGTGTCATATCCAGGGCACTCATTGAGATGCAGTTGGTGTATTCTATGGCTCCAGCTGATCTAGATAAGTGTGTTTAGGCATAGTGTGTATATATTTACTCATCATCATGTGCAGGTTGTGCCACAAAGTCAGTTTTTAGTAGAAGAAAACTAGTCTGAATTCAGTTTTCTATCTCCTAGATGGGTTGCTTGCATTACAATCAAACATTTAAAAAGACAATCACTATTATAAGTAAAGTAAAGTAAAGTTTGTGACCGTAGTCAAGGGCCACCAGAAGGTTCCCTTTTCAATAGCTACTACACCGAGGTCTAGGGGAGGGCACTACTCCATTCTCTGGATTGCTCCACTTTACTCTTGATCCTAACCTTATAATGCTGAGTGTTAAGTAAGGAGGTATCAAGTACCATTTTTTAGTCTTTGGTATGACGGGACCTGGGATTAAACCCAGGTGTCCTGGACCATTGGTGAACACTCTACCCACTAGGCCAATGATCGCTATTATACCATTTGTTTATTTGTTATCACAAGATTTCTATCTTTCTTCTAATTTGATCTTGACGAAACTTTTGTTCTGGGAATGCTTATCCATTGTTGTTGCTTTTACTGTTTACATAAATCTGTTGGATGCAGGGTTTTTATGATTCAGAAGAAAGTTTTTCACTGATGAAAATTCTCTTTATGTCAGTCCAGTGGTTTCACAAGTATTTGAAAAATTGGTACATGAAGAAATGATTGATCTTAACAGCATGTCAACCTATTAAGGTTATTCATTGCCTAAAGTTTAGGAAATTGCGTTCATTGTACGTTTATATTTACATTTTCTGTGTTATTTCTTAAAGAGCTTTTTGTACACAGTTATGATATCAAGTATTTCTATCTATTACTCATAATTTTCCCACAGTTGCATGACTTCAAACACTCTTCCCTAATGCTAATAATTCATACATAATTATATGGTTTCAAGTAGTCACATCTATCTAATAATGATCATTTATTTGCACGCAGTTGTCAGGTTTCAAGTAACTAATAATGATAAAAATAAAAAATTTGTGGAGGTGCCCGTGGTGTAATTGTTATCGTCGTAGGAAATGGACACGGCGACACGAGTTCAAATCCTGGACGAGGCTGATTGCATTTCACATACCTTGGGAAAGGTATGAATCCAATTATTCTCCCTCCAGCTATGGGTAAATAGTAGGAAGACTAGGTTCTTCAGCCTTGGTCAGGCAACTAGTCTAGGAGAATGAAAACTCTGAATTCAAACCAGTTAAATTCTGCTTAAAAATTGACCTTGTGTCATATCCTGCCCGAGCGGAGGGGTTGGTAAATAGGATAATGATAAAAATAATGATCTTTAGTAAACAATTATAAGTTCAGATAACTATTCTTGATACTATTTACATAGATGGTATTAAGTATTCCTATTAAATATAAGTAATTTTCAAACAGATCTATTTGACCCATTGATGGGAACTTAACAGAGAGGGCCTATGAAAGTATTGGCAGTAAAGAAGTGGTAATTTACTAAGCATTTTGCTTAGATGTAGCACAAGGCTGCATGAATGGGGTACCCAATGAGAATCAAACTCACTCTTGCAGGTTTGCTAGTCTACCTTGCTAACTATTACACCACCTGAAGTGACTCCATCAGATACAGTTTAGTGTGATATTCAAGACAGTATAGAAAATGGCTTGAAACTAAAGTTGTTTGTGTCATAATTGTGACACTATACAGTCTGTCTTTAGATGGTGCATATTTAAGGAAAATAATGCATATGCGTGTAGGTTTGAGCATATCTGTATGAGTGTGTGTGTATATATATATATATATATATATATATATATATATATATATATATGTATGTAAATATAGGAGTGAGTGTATGTGTATGAATATCTATTAGTATAGGCATAGTGTATATGTATATATATGTACATGGATATGTGTATATAATAGTATTTAAATGATAGGTAAACCCATTAGGGAGAAGAGTAAAGAATTCTAATTAGCATTTTATAGTTATTTCTATAAGTTCTGAAAATGTCTGAAAGGTCCTCATCTGCTTTCTGCCTTTGTCAAGTATTGGGTTGCTTGGTTTTATGATATGTCAACTCTTGTCAATCATAATATCAAGTATCTTTTTATATATGATCATATGGTTTCATGTATTCCTATCTAATACTGATACTTATCAAACAGATCTATTTGATGACTCATAGAGGAGACATTAAAATCTTGGTTGTTTGTCATTTGTCCATAATAACTGTTTGCACAGTTATATGGTATCAAGTACTAATACAAATAATTTGCACACTCTTATTGTTGTGGCCTTGAGAGGCCAGAAATGAATAACACAAAGAGATGTAAAGTTTACAGCAGTATATATTTACAGAAATACAGATAGTTACAGTTACCGGTAAATAACTAGACTCACTTGCTCATATATCTAGCCAGTCACTATTCATAGTGTTGGGGAGAGTCCATGCAGTGACATCATGGAATATATCACCATAACACTTATATCGTTTCAAGTGTTCCTATCTAATACTAATTATTCAAGCAATTATTTCAATTAAATAATAATAATGTTTGCACTCAGTTATCTGATCTCAAGTATGTTTCATAATGTGATACTGTGTAATAGTTTCACGCATTCTTGTCCAAGTGTTCACCAATGGTCTAAGAGACTGGAGTTCTATCCTAGGTTAAGTCATACCAAAGACTCAAAAAATGGTACTTGATACTGCCTTGTTTAACACTCAGCATTATAAAGTAAGAATCAAGGGTAAAGTGGAGCAATTCAGGGAATGGAGTAGTGACCTCCCTTACACCTTGGTGTAATAGCTATTGAAAAGGGATCCTCAGGTCACCCTTGACTAAGGCCACCAACTTACTAATAATTTTCAAAGTAATCTATTTGACCTATAGAGTGGACCATATCAGATACTGCCACTTCAGGTTTGAGTGGACCTGGGACTAATGGCAGTAGTGGAGTGACACCACATCCCCTAGAACTTTAGGAGTGGAACCTCACCACTAGATGCAGTTTAGTAACATTCCTTTTTGGGAGAATAGTGTGTAAGGAATGTAATCAGTATATTGTTAGCCCCCATCAACAGGGTGTTAAGTGATTTTTTAACTGGGAAAATATTCCAAGTCTATTTTAAGTTTTCATTTCCTAGTTCAAAATATTTCATTATTTCCTTGGATCCAAATTTTAAGAAATACATGTTCCACTCAGCTATCATATAGACACAACCTATATTGCACAAAAGCAAAAGCAGTTAGGGTTGCTATCAAGCATGATTTAAAATAAATATCACAGAAAAACAATCTAAATGAGGGTCTATTCATACACTGTACTTTAAAATATCTATTCTTCTGATTTCAAATACAGTGCTTGAATATCATTCTTTAGGCAAAAAGAAGCAGTTCTTGTCTATTTAAGAACACTAGCCAACATCCTTTACTAAAATGAACATTGCACAAAAGAGACACCAACAGACAAATGTCTACTATACACATATTGCACAGCAAAACAAGAGGAAGGAAAATACTGACAGATTTGCAAAGAAAGAGATTAACTGATAATAGATAAACTAATACAAAATAAGATTGGAGTGTGGCCAGACAAGATGCACCGGTTTGAAAGTAGCCATCTGAACTGAAAACTATTGCTGCACATATAAAACAGAAAATGGTAATGGGGGGTAAAATATTAAAGAGGTTGGTTTAAACAATCGCACAGTAGCAGCTGCTATTATTTCTGGGTGACTTCGTTCTTCCAGGACAAATCCCATAAGAAATAATGGTCGTCTTCGAAAAGCACTAAGTCAAACAAACAATGAAATGAAAGAGGATTTCTCTGTGATGGTTGAACTAAATAATGTGTTGGCTAATCGGATGTTTGCAGGCAGAAATATTTGCAGTTGAAGAAAAGGTCAAAGAAGTAGCTTCTTCAAAAGACTTTCGAGTTGGTAGATAAGAGGTTTTATTTTGGAAATGACAAGTGAAACACGAGCATTTGCAAAGAATCACTTAACAAATGCATTGCCCTGTTGGCAAAAATACACTGACTGCATCTCTTGCAAACGATGTAAGACAACCCCCCCCAAAAAAAAGGGTGCCTGGATATGACACTAAACTACATCCAATGGTGAGGCTCCAGTTCTGGGTCTTTAAAGAGTTTAGAATTGTCTCTTTATTAATGATTATTATTAAAAAAAGATTAGCAACTTAAAACCATATATGGAAAACTATACTGAAAAGTTCATTGGCTGACTGAGATACTCTGATGTGAATTTGATCAAATGAGGTTTAATTTTGAACATAGTCCTCTTTGCAGTCCACACACTTATTCTGTCAGTATTATAGTGCTTGGATCCCATTGGTCAAAAAATCATCAACAGCAGATATAATGTCATTATATGAACTTTTTTGCTTATCCTTGTAATTCCTTGCAAAAAAAAGTTGATTTTGGCATTAAGTAACCCAGCATGGGTTGACATGCCATAAAACCAAATCAAACTAAACCCGTCAACATTCTTTTACAATAGGTTTTTATCAACCTTAGATATATCTTGTTTTTTTCTTTTATTTTTTAAATTCATTCTCTCTCTCATTTCAGCAAATCAGATCCTACTTGTCTAAAATGTTATCTACAAAGTATTTGTTTAGAAATCTTAGGTTTGATTTATATAAAAACAGAATTCAGCATTAAATAATCTGCACAGGTTAATATGCCATAAAACCCAAACAATCAACCATTTAAAGTAATAATATTTGTCATTATGTACCCAGGATCAAACTCTTTAGTAATACCCTCTTAGATATGTTACAATTATTCTATTGCAGGCATTTTCTAAAGATCTTTTTATAAACGTCTGACCATGGTTGGGATGATGATAATGCACCATTTGTGTCAATTAGTACAGTTCTAATAAACTGAATAGATAATTTACCTATGTATGTACATTTCTGAGTGGGATGAGAGTCTAGTATCTGTGCACACTATCTATAATCAAAGTTTCCCTCCTTAACACTTCTGTCTTGGATTAGAGTATGGTGTAGTACCTCCTCTTTATTCTGCAAAAATAAATGAAATTAATGATTTTAATGTAATTATAGTTATAAATTGGCAAAATTTTTACCAAAGGTTAATGATGATATAACAAATAGTAATAAGATAACAGAATTTTTCAATTACTCTCTAGTGAGACCATGTTGTTTAATATATGT
>OY757913.1:86447040-86472040 GCA_963585895.1 Sepioteuthis lessoniana | reverse complement strand
ATAGTTTGTAACATGTATATCATGTAACTAAAGCAGTTGAAACTGTGATAGGTACTTGTTATAGTTGGTAGTATTGTGATAGTTGGTGTGCTGACACATGATTTGATAGCTACATAAATGAATGTGAAATGTAATCTAATTTGGGAACTTATGATGCTTTATGAGTTCAAACTGAGCCATAAAGCTATGTAAACAAGGTGAGGTGCCTGTGGTTTAATGGTTATCATCGTAGGAAATGGACACGGCGACACGAGTTCAAATCCTGGACGAGACTGATTGCATGTCACATAGCACTAATACCCTTGGGAAAGGTATGAATCCAATCATTCTCCCTCCAGCAATGGATAGATAGTAGGGCAGACTAGGTTCTTCAGCCTTGGTCAGGCAACTAGT
Source organism: Sepioteuthis lessoniana (assembly GCA_963585895.1). Lineage (NCBI taxonomy): Eukaryota > Metazoa > Mollusca > Cephalopoda > Myopsida > Loliginidae > Sepioteuthis > Sepioteuthis lessoniana. The sequence continues at coordinate 86,471,647 of OY757913.1, read as the reverse complement.
CTAGGAGAAGGAAAACTCTGAATTCAAACCTGTTAAACTCTGCTTAAAAATTGACCCTGTGTCATATCCTGCCCGAGCGGAGGGGTTGGTAAATATGGTAAAGCTATGTAAACAACCAAAAACATTTGTTGTGTGAAAAGTCAAAAAATAGTTGATCATTGTAAAGTAGCCAGATAGTTGAAGAAATTTTGGTCAGGCTGCAAGAACTTTGACAATCAGGCAAGGTCAAGTTGGCCTAAAACTGTGGATTCTAAGGCCATACTCAAAGCCATAGAGGCAACTCCAGTGAGTAACACTCAGAGAGTATCAGGTGAGCTTGGCATCTCACTGTCCACTGTAATTTATCCCCTTCATGACCTCTGAATTGTGCATTGTTTAAAAAACCCAAATAAAACTACTTTACTGATTTCTGCATGTGAATTTATATCCATATATTTATTAATGCTGCTTTTTATCTATTTGCTTATGTTAGTACTTATCTGTCTGTATATTTAGCTGAGTCAATATACATGTGGACTTTTTTGTCTCCTGTCTGCCTGGATTGATTTGAAGGTATAGTAGGAATAGACATTTCAACAACAATTTGATTCATAACCCATTGCTATAACCCTGCTTGTGGGCTCTTGGATGAAAAATAGCTGAAAACTGTAAAGTGTTGTAATCTGTTATTTAATAGTCTTACAGCTTCTTAATTAAAGGCAATTGTAATATAGAAATAATATTGTTGGTTATAGGCAATAGCTATACAGAAATGGGGATTCCTTGGCTGGAATTCAAATTGACCAGGTACATGAACTTCTAAGTAGTGGCAGAAAAATATAGATTTTATAACAAGAAAAAAATCAAGATATTATTTTAGGTTTGCTTTGGTTTAATGGCATATCAACCTTCATGAATTTTTCAATGCCAAAGCCATCCTTTTAGAAGAACAGAAGTGAAACTATTTACCCTATATCTGGGTAGGGGAACAAGAGGGTTCACACCTTTCTCTTGAGCATTTGTCCCAAGGGGAACATAATAGTAGCCTAGTCAGCTGGGGTTGCTGTAGAATATACTGACTGTATCTCTGCAGAGGGGTAAGACACCCCACTCTAATGAGTGTCCTAGATATGACATCAAAGCATCTGATGGGGAAGTTCCAGTCTTGGAGATTTGGGGAATGTGGAGTATCCCTTCATTGCCATTGCTCCAAGGTCCACTCTGATCTGGAGTAGTAGCACCTGATAGGGTTCTATCTATGAGTCAAATAGAACTGTTTGATACTTAAGCTGTGTGCAAACAAATGACTTATATCGAATTGAATTGTCAGAAATAGAACTGGTGGACCATTTAACTATATGTAAACAAAAGATGTTTAATTGAATTTTTAGTGATGCATAGGAATACTTGGAACCATTTAACTGTGTGTAAATGATTGTGTAATGATGACTAGAATGATTAGTGTTAGATAACAATAATTTTAACCACTTCACTGTCTGCAAACAAATGATTGATATTGAAGAGAATTATTTGTGTTAGGTAGCAATAATTGAAACCGTTTAACTGTCTAGAAACAATAGCAATATTAGTGTACAAACAAATTAGTTCCAACACATTTAAAAATGAAATTACCTATAAACTATTCACTTATAAATCATATGTATATCCATTTGGTTGTGTGAAAATGATTAATAGTAAATAGAATTATTTGTGTTATATAGAAATACTTGAAACCTTTCAACTGTGCAAAAGAATGAGCTTAGGCTCATTTAAAAATGTTATCAACAAAATGTTTACAAATCATATATATTTAATATACGAGGGTAAGTCAAAAAGTAATGCCTTTTTCTTTAGTACAGGAATAATTACTGACACAGGAGCATCTATTATACATCTAAATGAAGTTGATCCTCTGTGGATCTCTTCCCTACTCCTCAACATAGTCACCATTTCCCTCATCGCAATGTTCTACTTTCGAATGAGAGCCTGTATCCCTGCCTTCTAAAATTCTGTTGACTGATCTTTGAGCCATTTCATTGCTGCAGTTTTCACTTCCTCGTCACTGGCATAATGTTTTTCTCTTAAACCTTCTTTCATGGTACCAAATCAGTGAGTGTCTGAGAGTGGAGGATGTGGTAAAGTTGTCCATCTAAATAAGGTGATTGTCTCCCCTGTTCTGATACTTGTGTATGGTTGAGCATAGTCATGCAGAAGAAAAACATTATCGATTGGCAAGATTTTGCCGGTAATTATTCTTGTACTAAAGAAAAAGGTATTGCTTTTTGACTTCCTCTTGTGTATATGTATAAAGAAGATTTGGCATTAAATAACCTACAATGGTTTATATACCATAAAACCAAACTGAACCAAACATAATAGTGTGACTGGAGTTTGAACTTGTTTACTTTAAGGCTGCAGTCCAGCACTTTAGCAATTACACCCCTTGCATTATTTTTGTTTCCATTACTGATTTCATAGTTTGTCCTTTGTTGAAGTTTTCTGTGTTTGTAAGTTTAAAACAGTTTAAAAAATATATTGCCAGTTTAATGTACTTAAATCTCCTTACTTGTATGAGTGTGTTTTCATGGAGCTATCTTCATATTGCTCTAAGAATTTTAAGGTAATCAATCATACTTATTCAAAAACCTTACATCAAAACCAATAATTTTCAAATTCTTTACACAGGATATTTGAGTTGACATTTATATTTTGTCAGATCTGTTAATGTCACAAACATAAACAGATAAGGACAATGAACTAAGAATAAAAGAATCTACATGGATGGAAGGAAGGGTAGAGGATAACAAATTTGAGTCATATTAGCGAGAGAGAGAGAGAGAGAGGGGGGGGTCTTGTACAGCTAAGTTTTTTAGACTCTGTGTGATGGTGAAGAGAAAAAAAAGTGGGGAGGGAGTAGACAAAAATTAGTGAACCTGAAACATCAATGAAATTAATGTAGTCTTTGGGTGAGAGTAACTAAAAAAAAAAAAAAAAATTACACCCAAATTAGTATTTGTTTTATAACTTTAATGAAAATTCATATCCTGCCTATTTTAAAATGTAAAAACTTCCAACTTTGTCTTTTTTTTTTTTTAAAAAAAGTTCTATGACTGTCAAAAATGGTAAATTGAATTTCTTTTATGGTGATTAAGGTTTTGAAATGGTCTTGAATTTAGGGAAAAAGGAAATAAGTTTGTGAAAATTTCAGTCATGTCATCATCATCATCATCATCATCACCAGGTCATGCTAACAGCACAAATTCCCTTTCCTCTCTTTTTCCATCAGTCCCTCTCAGTCATTGCTCTTTGCAAGTTGTCTAGATGGCACTCAGTGTCTGAACAGGGTTGATGAATATACGTTTTTGCTGGTCAGCCCACACTGGTGTGTCCCTGAGTAGGAGTCCATGGAATGTTACTTATGATTACTTCCTCAGCAGTGGCCAGTGTTGTTTGTAAGATGGGAGGTAAGTAGCCATGCTGCTGCTGTTTTGTAGAATGCTACTTGCAGGATTTGTTCAAAATACCATGTAGGATCCTTGTGTAGTTCTCATCTAGTTGTTCTAAATTTTCTTATTTTATGTAATATCTGACCCTTTTGTCTATTATTATAAGATAAGAATGTTGATGGTTTTCTTTCTGTCTACAAGATATTTTGGTATTTTTGATTGTGTTAAATTTGTTATTTTTGTTAAATAAAGAAGGGGAAAAAAGTTACGACTAAAATTCATCACAATTTTTACCTCTGTCTTTTTTCAGTGTGGCGAAATAATGTCCAGTACTTTCCCAGTTTGAAGTGGCAGTACTTCATATCTGTGCAAGGAGTTCACAATGAGTATCCTGCTAACACATTTGAGTGGTCTAAAGACTGTCTTAATGTCCATGATGTCAGGCATAGGTAAGTGAAATAATACTCATCTTTTTTTTTAATGTCTTATTCCTCCCAAAACATTGACTCTCAGGTTGGGAGAAATGGGGAGGAAGTATTGGAATGTGTTACATATGAAACGGCAATACAGAGAATAAACCCATAAGAATGGTTTTAGTTCCAGTTAACTCACAAAGGATTAATATCAATTCTCAAGGCAATAAAGATGGCACAATCCAGTTTAGCACTAAATCTCCAAAGGGCAAAGTTCCAAATTGGAAAATCAAAATAGTAAATCCATCATTAGCAATATGTTCTTTTCTTTGTAGCAAACAGCAATAAATTAGTCAGGTTTTTTTTATTAGTAATTAGAAGATTCATTTTCCTCAGAATGCAGTGTCAATGATTATTTATTTCTAAATGGAAGTTGTTTATAGGTTAAACTTCAGTCTCTTGCACAATTCCTATTAAATCACTTTCCTCACCCAGTCATGCCTGCTCCTGCATTTCTTATATACCAGTTTGCTGTGTTTTTATTAATTTGTATATATCAAAGAATGAAAAATCATCTATAGAAAGCAAAAATCCTTGGAAAAAGGTCATAACTTTTTGTTTCTGGCTTGAAAACTTTTGTCGGATGTGTACTTTATATCATCATTATGGTGTACTGACAGCATGAATTCCCTTGACTTTTGCCATCTGTCCCTATTGGTCATTATTCTTGGCAAGTCCTCTATATGGCATCCAGTATCCACACAGAGTTGACGAATGTAATTTTTTGCTGGTCAGCCCATGTGTAGGAGTCTATTCCCAGCTGTAGCAGTGTCAGTATTATTGTATGGCTACACCACTTTTTAACAACACACCTGGAGAAAAGCTAGATGGGAGCTACACAAGGATGCTGTGTACTGTTTTGAATCAATCCTGGAAGCAGCACTCTGCAAAACAGCAGCTATACAGCCACTTGCCTCCCATCTCAGAAATCATCCTGGTAAGGTAAGCAAGACATGCTAGGCACTACTGGAGAAGTAAGTACAAAATCATATGCAACATTCTCCAATGGACTGCTACTTTGTATGGCAAAACAAAAAGATACATATTTGGTTTAGCCAGCCTAATGAATGAACACACTTAGGTTGTAAGTTTATGAATTTTTAAAAACGCTTATATATTAAGAACATTCTGGGGTCCCCTTGATTAGCACTGGGAATTTCATCATCCTTGAGTTTTGTGATAATGAAAGGTGGTTATTAGGCTCAAGAGATATTTTGTGAATTATAGTTATGTGATACATCTTATAATTGTCCAGAGTTATTTCATTACTTTTATACATAAAAATCGCAAAGATTATTAGAAATTTAGCAGATCATCATCATCATCTTGTACTGATAGAATGGTGTTCCCTTACTCTCTTTTGCCATTTGTCCCTATCAGCCATTGCTTTTGAGAGATCTTCTAGACTGCATTCAGTATCATTATAGAGTGAAGTCCTTGCTGGTTAGCCAACTCTAGCACATCCATGTGGTACAAAAAGAATACAAGAGTAGGCATGACTGGATGAGGAAAGTGATTAATTGGGAATTAGGTAAGAGAATGAAGTTTAACCTTACTGACAAATGGTATATGCACAAACCAGAACCTGTCCTTACAACTGATAAAATTCTCTGTGATTTTGAGGTACATCCTTACTTTCCCAGCAGTGCCCTGCTTGTCGTGTTCATCTTTTTTAATGGTTTGTAAAATGGGAGGTAGGTGGCTTACAACTGCTGTTTTGTGGAGTGCTAATTCTGGGATTTACTCAAAATAGCATGAAGCATTCTTGTGTAGTAATTGTTTAGCTTTTTATCTATGCTTTTCATTAGTGTCCAGGTGTTGTATTCATACAGCCACAAAGAGACCAGATTTCCATATGACTGATAACCTGTCAAAAGGTAGTCCATGCCTTTTCTAGGCATATGTTGACATCACTTTCAGTTGATGAGATGTTGCTTCCGAGGCATATGAACTGCTCTATTAATTTCTCAGGTTTCCCATTTAAAGCAGAGATAACTCTAATCCTACTAGCTTAAGACACTTAACTTTTAGATACATGCATACACAAGCAGATCAGGGAATATTACTGATAACTATTTGTTTGTATACATTTTCTGAGTAGATTTGTTTTCTAACTACACATGGGAAATAGATGTCATTGAAGAGATTCTGAACATATGCAAAACAGCTGGCTCGTGGAACACGTAGAGTCAACACATGCATGCAAAACAAGGTGTTCAGTTTACAAACAGGTAATACTTTATTACTCTTAAATACCAACTTATGCACTGGTAGTGATCTAGATGTATACACTAAGGTTCACACCAACTGACGGATGATTTTCCTTCCCAGAAACTATTTTCTCATCATTTGTCTGAAGATAGGGGGCGGCTCTGACTTCTTAGGATTTTTATTTATTTATTTATTTTTTAAAGTTTTGTTACTTTGTCTAAATTGTGTTCATTTTCAAGTCTTTGATAATTTCCATTAAGCTCTATGTGTGTGTGTGTGTGTGTGTGTATATATATATATATATATATATGTGGGAAAGCAAAGTGTAAGAGTATGGTGGGGAGATGGGGGGTCTGAGTCAGGGATGGTGGAAAAGAGGTAACTGTAGGAAACTTGTGAAAAAGAAAAAAAAGTTTTTCTTTGATGTTTGTTCAAGGCAAACTGAGTTACTTCCCTTCTTTTCCCAGCCAGAGAGAAAATCAGCACCATTCACCAGCTGCCATATTTGAAGGTTACCAGCCTTTTGTATAGTGCACTGGTAATCATGGGTGGTGGTGGTGGTAGAGAGAGAGAGAGAGAGAGAGAGAGAGAGAGAGAGATGGTGTGAAGGTAACACTCACCACTTTTTTTTGTCCACGATAATCATAGTGACAAAGTTACCGCTGTAGTCATTTTAGACAAGGTGTTGCCTGTTTACAGCAATCGGCCTCTTAAAAGGGATGTTTTTATTTTCAATTTCTTTTTACATTACATTTTATCATCTCATCTACACCCTCCTACCTCGGACTCGTAATCTACCTTTACTGTCATCATCCACGTCACACACAGTAACAACAGAGTTTTGTGTCTTTGAGTTATGTCATCAAAGATTTTTAGCATCCGACAGAAACATTAAAAGTGTGGGGAGGGAGAGGAAATAAAGAGTGAAGGGGGTGCCAAATAACGACAAGGAAGTGTGTGTGTGTGTGTGTGTGTTTGGTAATTTCATGCATATGTTTTTTTTTTTTTTTTTTTTTTTTTTAAGACGATGAGAGACTTTCGTGTTTTTGCGCTTGCATCTCTGACTGATGCATTTACCAGTAGAAAAGAAAGAGAGAAAGAAAAATTTAAAGAAAGACAATTGTCATTTCAACTAAAACATGAATCCTGATCCGTCTTGTCTAAAGGACGTATGAGACACGCATACTCACGTTAGAAGTGGAGATTCGCTAGAAAAGAGCAGAGAAGTGATAGAACAAGATCTGCGAGGTGTAATGGGTAGGAGGCGAAAGGATCGGTGGTGGGCGGGAAAGTGTGGGTGGGGATAAAACTATTAAAATGATGGCACAAGAACTGTTTTTTTTTCTTTGCCTAACCGTCTCCTTGTATAATCTTGAAACACACATCAAAGCCAAGGTGCTTGTTCTGATTAACTATTAACGGACGCCTTTCTGATTCATTCCTGCCGCCATCGTGTTTTTACCCCTTTAGTCGACGCCGCCTCCCCAGTTTGTTCCCAAATATTTCACCTTCCCCCACTTCATGCAACCCCATACGTCTATTTTCCTCAGAACATCTTTTGGTTATGAGTTTATATGTGTGTGTGCATCTGTTTGGGTAGTGCTCTTGTCTGTGTGTCTGATTATTTACAACCTTTCTATACTAGTCTTGTGTCGGTGGAAGACCAAGCTGCAGGGATCTGACCACTAAATAGACTGGACGTTGAAGAAAATTTGTGCTTGACTCTTTCGCAGTATTTTCTCCTTTTCATCTTGGTGGAGTAGGAGCTTGTTCACTGTTATACATCTTCTATTTTTTATATCTAACTCTCATCTTCCATTACTAGATTTACCATATATACTCGAGTAATGAACGACCCTTTATTCTTAGCCATAAAAAGGTGTTTTTATCATATATTGTATGTTGTGAACGACCCCTAATTCTTAGCCACAAAAAGCTGTTTTTTACCATACATTGCATGTTGTGAACGACCCCTAATTCTTAGCCACAAAAAGCTGTTTTTATCATATATTGCATGTTGTGACCGACCCCTAATTCTTTGCCACAAAAAGCTGTTTTTATCATATATTACGTGTAATGAACGACTCCTTACTTTTGTCAATGCTAGCCTACGAAAATATTTCTTCCACATTCAATAACATTAGGAGAAAATATTCAAACACTTACAGTTTTAAAACTACTGTAATAGAATCAAAACCAGTACAATACTGTAAGTAAACAATGTATGCATTTTCCACGAACAGGATGCGACATAATCAATTTTTAAGCGGAGTTTAACTGGCTTGAATTCAGCGTTTTCCTTTTTCTATACTGGTTGCTATACCAAGGTTAAAGAGCCCATTCTGCATCACTATTTGTCCATAGCTGAAGAGAAAATTGTTGGTCTCATACCCTTCCCAAGGGTATCAGTGCTAGGTGAAATGCAATCAGCCTCGATAAGGATTTGAACTCTGTTCGTCATATCCATTTCCAACGACAATAACCATTCATAAGTACCTTCATAAGTAAACAATGTAGTCTAGACCTTGATGTAGCCTACCGTGTTTATTAGGACATTCCAAACGTACTAAAACCCCATCACCGATACTCACTAGCCAGGTGTATTGATAAGCCTTTGGTTGAATCAGATGTTAAGAGGTTCAAGAAGAGGAAATGAATCCGAAAGTAAAAGTTGCTCAAGCATATCCATCTCAAACACACCTACACATGTTTTTAGTGTTTAGTGGTTTTGGTAAAAAAATATCTGATTATACATAAGGTATCCCATATTCTTATACATACCGTATACACTCAAGCAATGAACTATTTAGTGTAATGAACAACCCCTAATTCTTAGCTACGAAAAGTTTTTTTTTATCATATATTGCTTGAAATGAAAAACCCTTAACTATTGGGTATGCTAACATAGAAAAATATTTCTTCAAAATCCAATGACACAAAGAGAAAATATTCAAACATTTATACTTTCAAAACTACTGTAAAAGAATCCAAATCAGTGCAACACTGTTAATAAACAATATTGCCGAGACCAGAGTTTTTCTTGCCCTATCGGCTGGGGCTGTAGAATACACTGACTGCTTCTCTGCAGAGGGGTAAAACTCCTCCAACGAATGTCCTGTACATGACACTAAACAATCTTATGGTGCCGTTCCTGTAATGCTGAAGTTTTAGGGAATATGGAGTACTCCTTCATTGCCATCGCTCCCAGGTCCACTCTGGCTCGGAGTGGTAGCACCTAATAGACTCCTACCTACGGGTCAAATAGAACTAAACTACGTTGTTAGAAATAGAACTGTTTTGACATTTAACTGTGTGTAAGCAAAATCTATACTTATACTAAACTGAATTGATTGAATTAGAACTGTTTGACTAAACTGAATATTTTTGACAAACTACGTACTCGTCCTAAGCTGAATTGTTCGAAATAGAAATGATTATTTGTATAAAAATGGATTTGGCATTAAATAACCTACAAAGGCTGATATGTCATAAAACCCAACCAACCAACCAGTGCTTTTCAAACTATTTGATGTGGCGTACCGGAAGGATCTTTTCCCAATGTTCTGGTATCATATTTGTGCCATATTATTTGTTTATATTCCCTGAAAATATTGTTTTAATATCCGTTGTGATGTTTATTTATGCCAGAAAAATATAATAAAAGTTGACACAAATTTTTTTTGTACATTTTGTAATTGAGTAGTTTAATGTGAAACTGAAATTTTGCCATGTACCGCGTTCGATGACTTGCAGTATTTTGAGTAGCAGTGGTTTAGACTTTAATGTATCTTACCGTGTTTATTCAGATATTCCAAACATACTAAAACTCAACCACTAATACACAATAGCATTGATAATTCAATAATTACGTATGTAATTGATTAAGTATGTTTGGTCGGCCTTATTTGGGTTTTATTTTGACGAATACCTTTTGTTTAAGTATTGGTTATACAGGATTATGGAAAGGTTAAGACTATAAACAAAGCCAGCTTTCAAAAACATATATAGTGTAATGAATGGCTCCTTGTTTTTGAAGTGAAAAATTGATCCTAAAAAGTTGTTCATTTCAGGGTAAATGTCTTCTGCCTATGTTGTTATTTGGACCAATATTTAACTGAAGGAGTAGAAGTTTTGTTAGGCTTTTATGGATAATATTTTGCAATTTCCCCACCTTTTTAACTCGTTGAATATTTAGTTTTTTTTTAGCCCTCACCTACCCTGCATCTGAGTTCACAAAATTCCCTGAAGATGTTGAGTACAAAACGTGTTCAAACTTCAGTACAACACATTGACATTTTGGTTTAAAGTTATTATCCCATCAAGGCTGAGAGAAGAGTTGATATATCAAGCCTTTTATTATAAGTATCTGACATGATACTTCTGAGCTTATGACTTATAGTAAAATAATGCTCTGTGGGAAATATTGGGCTTATGGTTTATAGTGAAATAGAGCTCAGTCTGAAATATTGGGCTTAGTGGGTATAGTGAAATAGAGCTCAGTCTGAAATATTGAGCTTAAAATAGCCCTTTGGACCCACTGTAGTAGCCCAAATCAGAAAGTTAGGTTTGCATACTAGTGAGACATGAGAATGTAGGCTTCACATTCTACTTTTGCTATCTTATCCCATCTGTAATACACATTTAGTTGAGATATCCATTTTCTCTGTAAATACAATTGGGAAGAAGATATAAGAGGTTTCTCTGGTATAGATATTTGGTCTTTGTGTGGGGGAGATTTTTTTTTAATAAACTTACTCTCCTAGATTTTTTAAATATTATTTTGCAAAATTTTTGTCTATTATTCAATAACGAAACCTGGAGATTGACATTATGAATAAAAATTATTTTTATTAATTTTTCAGAAGGAAATTCAATTTGTAGTGTTTGGTTATGTTCAGCAAGTACTTGGTGTCCGGTATCAAAATTTAGTGTTTCCTTTTCAAATACCACCTTACACACCTGATTTCAACATTGTTTTGTGATCTTAATTTTCTTATATCATGCCTTTTAGCCACATGGAAATAAGTGGAAGTCTTATTGGTGGTAAATCATATTTTTCAAAGTCTGATGCTGGAATAATTATTTTTTTGTAAATTGAAGACCTCTTGTAAAACTTATTAAATATGATTACTTATCGAAAAAAAGATCTATTGCTTAAAAAATAGTAATTTGATGAAATTTATGAAAAGAAGAAAAAACAATATTGAGGGATGCTTTTTTGGAAATTATATCTTTTTTTTCCTTTATTACTTACTTTAAAAAAAAACAAAAAAAACAAAACATTCATGAAGTAAGGTCAGGGCTAGTCCTTCAAGTGTGAAGCATACTGATTGGATCAAATGATTTCTAGGACTATCCGAATTTGTGTATGAGAGAATGTGCTTTTTTTTATCATAGTCATAATAGTCATAATTCATTGTCTCAGACAAGCAATAATCTTTAGTTACAGCTAACAATCCAAACAAAAATATTTCAATTGATTCATAAATATGAAAAATGGAATCTCTTCAAAACTTCATGAATCTTTTTATTGAATAATATTGACTTCATAAGATAATCTAAAAAATATAATTGGTAGATGAGCTCTTCTCTTATGTGGATTTATTTTTTTATAGTATCACTTTGCTCAGTGCAAAAATGGGTAAAATTCAAGTTCGCCAGGGAAAAAAAAAACATTTTTTTAGCAAATTTTTTTTTTTTTGTGATTTGAACTAATTAAACCCCCAAACAATCTGCAATTTAAAAAAAAAAAAGAAAACTAATTAAAACCTCAAAGGCACTGCAATTTTATTTATTTATTTTTTTTTGGCGGGGTGGGGAGAGATTATTTTACATTTTATAAAGTGTTTTATTTACTTTCATATAAAGTGTTTTATTTACTTTCATATTTTAAGTAAATGTAGAATGATCCCCCATTTCTGAAACAGAATTGGAAAACACTAATAACCAAACAGGTTGAATTATTTTCATTTTTATTTCATTTTTTATTTTTATTTTCACTTTAGAAGGGAGATCCTTTTTTTTTCTAAACAAAAAACAAAACTAATTAAACCCTCAAAGTCATTGTATTCTTTTTTTTTTTTTAAGGTGGGCGGGAAAGATTTTTTATTTTGTAAAGTGGGGGTTACTTTCACATTTTAAGTAAATGTAGAATGATCACCCATTTCTGAAACAGAATTGGAAAACACTAATAACCAGACAGGTTGAGTTATTTTCATTTTTTTTTTCTTCCCCCACTTCTCAAGTGGGGTGTTCTTTTTTTTCTTTCTTTCTTTCTTTCTTTCTCTTTCTTTTTTTTTTTAAGTACTTGTCCACAGTGGCTAAAGTGCTGGACTGTGACCTCCAAATAAGCAAGTTCAAACTCCAGTTGCACTAATACATTCACCTTCAGACTAATACTCTTGGGAAAGAAAGGTATGAACCCTCTTATCCCTTCAGTTATGGGTTAAATAGTATCACTGCTGTTCTTCTACAAGGATGATTTTGGCATTAAATAATCCAAAAAAGTTGGTATGTCATTAAAGAAAGAAACCAAACCTGATTGAAATGATCAAATATTTGTTATGTTTTTCTTATAGTGATAATATAATAGTTATCATTCCTCATCTCAAGAATTTAAACAAGTATTGTTTAGTTGCAACAAACAATCCAGACAAAAAACAAAGATATTTGAATTGATAAATCTCTTAAGTATCATTCTCTGAAATCAATTTAAAAGAAAGAAAAAAGAAATCCCTACAAAACTCCTTGAAATGTTGGATTAAACTTAAAACTCTGGCTACAGTTTGAAAAAAAAATCAAATATTATTAGCTTTTCATTTCAAATATCACTCTCCTATGATATGCAGCTCTCATGCAATTTTGACTCTTGTTGCTGTATAGGAATTGATGGAAGGCATTCTTATATGCTGCTAGGTAACCTAAGTAAGGACTGAAGTTGGGTTATTGGCAGTATGAGAAGTTGCTTAGAGTATAAAGTATTATGGGATGTTTATGTATCTGCGGTAGAACTTTCCAAGTACAAATAGGAAAATTAATTAAACAATTATAACAGTCAAAATTAGAACATTACTTGATTTGATTTGAAGTCAAAGTGTTCACAATAGTTGGACCCTGGGAAAGATGGTAAGTGACATAAACCAAACACAAAAGAGGATTTCATAGCCATGTTCTTCTCGGTTTTAAGATATGAATGGCCAGTTTTGTTATCTTGCTTCTCTCTCTCTCTCTCTCTCTCTCTCTCTTCTTTGACATCTGAATTATGGGCACTCAGAAGCTATTTTCTTCCTTAGTGGACTGGTTTGTACTCCACCCTCAAACTCCACAATACTTCAAGCTGAGTGTTTGTAGAAGTTATCCCTCTGATATAGTAGAACCAATACTGTACTCACTGTCACAGTGGGAATCCAAACTAGTGTCCAGTTGGCAGACAAGGGAGCAAGCCATAACCCAATATGGTCCCTGCATCACTGGGAGTGTAATGCAGAATGATGGATACTGTACTCACCGTTGCAGTGGGAATCCAAACTAGTGTCCAGTTGGCAGACAAGTGAGCAAACTGTAACTTAATATGGTCCCTGCATCACTGGGAGTGTAATGCAGAATGACGGATATACAGTGTTATTTTACTATAAACAGTTAGCCCAATATTTTAGGCTAAATGCTGTAGTACTCTACCCTCAAACCCCAGTATTTCAGATTGAGCATTATTTCACTATAAACCATAACCTGTTCGCCCAGTCGGCTGGGGCTGTAGAATACACCGACTGCTTCTCTGCAGAGGGGTAAGACTTCCCCAACTAGTGTCCTGGATATGACACTAAACAATCTGATGGTGAGGTTCCAGCAATGTTGGAGCTTTGGGGAATGTGGAGTACCCCTTCATTGCCATCGCTCTCAGGTTCACTCTGGCCCGGAGTGGTAGCACCTGATAAGGGTCCTATCTATGGGTTAAATAGAACTAAACTGTGCTTCTTTCACTATACTGATTTTTGCATTTAAACTGCGTATTTATGTTAAACTGAATTGTTTAAAATAGAATTGTTTTGACATTGGAACTGCATACTAGTGCTGAACTGAATTGCTTGAAATAGAACTGTTTTTGACGTCTAAACTGTGTACTTATGCTGAACTGAATTATCTGAAATAAAACTGTTTGACATTTAACTCTGTATATTGCCCAGTCAGCTGAGGCTGTAGAATACACTGACTGCACCTCTGCAGAGGGGTAAGACCCTCCCCCCCAACGAGTGTCCTAGATATGACACTAAACAATCTGATGGTGAGGTTCCAGCAGTGCTGGAGCTTTGGGGAATGCGGAGTACCCCTTCATTGCCATTGCTCCCAGGTCCACTCTGGCCCAAAGTGGTAGCACCTGATAGGGCCCTATCTATGGGTTAAATAGAACTAACTGCATACTTATGCTAAAATGAATTCTTTGAGTAAACTGAATAGCTTCAAAAATGAATGTTTTTGACAATTAAACCGTACTTACATTTAAACTGCGAGCTTATGCTTAACTGAACTATTTGAATTAGAACTTTTTTTCGACATTAAAAATGTCTTTACACTTAACTGAATTGTTACATATAACTGCTTGAATAGTTTGAAATGGAAATGTTTTTGACAATTAAACTGTATACTCATGCTAAACTGAATTGTTTGAAATAGAACAGATTATTTACATAAAAATGGATTTGGTGTTAAATAACCTACAAAGGTTGATATGCCATAAAACCCAACAAACCAAACCAAACCATAACCTGATATTTCAGGCCGAGAAAGATTATGCCAGATACTAATAATAAAAGGCTTGATATATCAGCTCTTCTTACAGCCTTGATGGGATAATAACTTTAAACCAAAATGTCAATGTGAAGTTTGAATGTGTTTTCTACTTAATATTTTTAGGGAATTTTGTGAACTTAAATGCAGTGTAGGTGAGAACTAAGAGAGCCTAAGTATTCAAAGGGTAAAAATGAAAAATAAAAAAAATTGCAAAATATCATCTGTAAAACTCTAACAAAACTTTTACTTCTTCAGTTTAAATATTTCTAAAGTTAATTCAGTTAACACCACATCACAGACAAGAAGTTTCTTAAATTACACAAAAAAGGCATTAAAAAAAAGAAAATGTGTTGTATTTAATATTAATTAATTAATGATAAATTTTAAAGTACTTAACCTATTTTTATTCCTCCACTCCTAACTCATAGGTTTGATGTTGATGCCAAGTATTGGATAAAATCTAGCCATACCGTCGAGGCAGTTTTAATAAATGCCTCAGGAGATTTGATTTGGTAAAAAAAAAAAAAAAAAAAAAAAAAAAAAAAATCTATAAACTTCAATAGTGAGTTTTCCTTAAATATTGTATCTAATTTATCAAACTTCATCAAGTGAAATATGGCATTTATTGGTAAGGTTTGAGGTGATAGAACAGATAAAAAATGGGGTAGGAGTGGGTGAAAAATGAGGAGATTGTGCTAGAATTGAATTGTTGCCAAATGATGAACTCATTGAAGAAAACTCAGCAAGCTTCCTTAATTCTACAGATGTATGTCTATCTTATTCTTTCTTGGTGGATCTGGGAAACTTTTCTTGGGTGGGGTGGGTGTTGGAAATTAATCTATCTATATACCCAACCCTTCCATATGAGCAGGATGCAACTCAAGGTAAATTTTTAAAGTGAAGTTTAACAAGTTTGAAATTAAGAGTTCTCCTTCTTTGACACCAGTTGCTGTACTAAGGTTAAAGAACCTAGTCTATCCTACTATTTACCCATAGTTTGAGGGAGAATAATTGTATTCATACTTTTCCCAAGGTTATTAGCTTTATATGAAATGCAAACATCCAGGAAGTCTAGTTGCCAACAATGATGACCATTATGCTACGGGCATACCCAAAGAAAAATAGTATCAAACAGGGTCAGCTCTAAAGTTCTTGGTACTGAGGACAAGCTAAACTTTGATGCCTTTTGAAAGTATAGTATAATTTCATTTACCATAATTAGTCGTATATAATATACACACCTTTAACTTTTGGCTGTGAAATTCTGGAAAAAAGATCTTTTGTGTATAATAGGCATTGAATTTTTTAAATTTGGTGCCGCTAAATTTTAACTAGATTTAACATTAGTTAAACTTTCTATCCAGTTGATATCAACTGAAACTGAGAATTTATATAGTTTAGATAATGGTTTGAAGCGCAAAATTTATACGGTATTTAAGAAAATAAGTTGACACTAAAAGAAACAAATTATAAACATATATTCCAGTGGTTATTCTTTTGTAGTGATATAAAACAGATGTTTATTACATATTATTTAGTTTAAACCTTTTTTTTAGGTTATGCCATCCATAATGGGGTAACATATATAGCTGGGTGGTGGTGGAAGAAGGACACTTAAAGGACATCTAAAATAGGACATAGCTTGAAGTATTGGGGTTAAGATGTATAGTAAAATACCACTAAAATGTTAAATATTGGGTCTACAGGTTCAAAGGGTTAAATATCTATTGACAGTTTAGATTCTTAAATGTTTTAGAATATGATTATGAAATATGTTCTTTCATTAAAATAGAATTGTTTAAACAAACCAAAAAAAAAAAAAAAAAAAAAGAAGGTTTTTGTAGATATTTACTAAGTTTACCTTAGGTTGGCATAAATCCATGTTGGAAGAAATTTGGTGAGAGATTGTGTTGTTTTAAAAATCTGCACTGAAAATTTTAGCTTTTACATGTGGATTCAAACACCAACCACTGGCAGAGATTATTTTTCTTTTTAGTTTTGTTCAGTGTAACTCTCAAAACAAAGGTTGGTGGGGGGTGGGTAAGTAAAATCTTGATGCTATTATTATAGAATGTAGAATTTTTTTTATCGTAATTTTCATTGACAACTTGATTCTTGATCATTTGGGTTAGTTCCAATAATATCTATATTATCACACACGCAGAAGTTTTTTTTTTAAGTCAAGAAACAGTTTTTCCTTCTGTTAGTTATTTTAGTCATTAGAGTTTTAAACTTAGGTAAGTTTTCATTTATTTAACAATGTAGAAAATATTTTTTTTTAAATCCGATAAATCTTCAAAAATTTCATTTCTAATTTCGTATAATTTAAATTTTTGTCTATGGCAGGTTTTGCCAAATGCCTCTGTGTGTGTGTGTGTATATATATATATATATATATATATATATATATAGCTTTGAGTAGAAGTAGTACCTTTGGTGTCTGCCAGCTGCACCCTCTGAGTGGTAAACATCACTGGCCACCATACATTTTCTAAATCTCTCATGTGCTGGCTTTAAGTGCCATACCTGGGAAATCACTTCACCTGGAGGGCTAAAGCATGTGCATGGTGGTGATAACATAGCACCACTAGGCAAGTGGCCTTCTTGATAGAAGCACTGGTTAAGGTGAACAGGTTCTTAAAAGAGCTACAATGGCCACATGTTCATGATCAGGTCGGAGGACATCAACCTTGGTCAAGCTCTTTGAATGGATGGGCACAATCAAGCTTTCCTGTCAAAAATATACCAAAAGATGATAACTACCACATCTGCAATAGATGGTGGGTGATTGTCCAAAAGTCATCTTATCGTTGTTACGAGACTGATGATAATTCAAATGAGGAAAAGATATACTACAAGACGATGACAACTACCACATTTGTGATTGATGGTGGGTGATTGTTCAAAAGTCATCTCATCGTGGTTACGAGACTGATGATAATTTAAATGAGGAAAAAATAATGGTATGATAATTTAAATAAACCTGTTTTTCTGTGATTATTCTTAAAAAGCATTAGCATTAAACCTAGCATAAAAAAGAACAAGCAAGCAAGCAAAAAAAAAAAAAAAAAAACCTAAAAAAATTCATTTTGCCTTTTCAGTAATTTAAATTTGTATTCTTGCATGGCTTGCTATCAAAGTATCTTGTTAATATGGTAAATACTATATTTTAGAGGTGCTCATTAAGTAATGGTTTTTGTCACAGGAAATTGAGTCAGTGACCTGAGTTCAAACCTGGATGTGGCTGTTTCACATAAAGTTAATGAATCCAACTATTCTCCTCTCAGCTATGGGTAAATAGTGGGGCAGATTGGACTTTTTAATCTTGGTATGACAACTGGTCTAGAAGAAAAATTCTTTTAAACCATTTGTATTAAACTTAAAAAAAAATGACCTTGTATCTCACCTTGATCATGGGGGAGAGGTTAGGTAAATGCATACTGTATTTTGGATGTATCAGATACATTCTTTTTTTCTTTATCTTTTTCAAAATCTCTTCAAAAAAAGGGAAATATTTATTCTTATAAAGACATGAATTTGAACCTCACTGGGAGATTATCCTTTTTTATTTCTATTCTTCATTGTTGCCCGTTGTCCCAAATGAGTTGAGATAAAACATAATCAAAAATTAAGCTAAAAGAAAATAGAGTCAAAACAATGTATGGTTTCCTTTTTAAAAAAAAAAAGAGGGGAAAAGATATTACTCTTGTAATATTTATTACAACTAGCTATACAAGTGCTTATCACAGCGGTATAGAGAATCCCTTTTTTTTGTTAATTGTTGGAATGTTTGGAAATGAGAAAAACTAGTTTTAAACAAAAAGAATAATTTGCTAATTTACACAGACTTTTTTTTTCTCTAATGGATGAGAGACTTTGTACAATGACTGAATTGATTATACACTATTTGATATGAAATGCTATTCTGCATTGTTTTTGTAATCAAAATGACAAAGAAAATAAGAATGACATGACTGTGCTAGTTCTTAGTTCAGCTGTACAAGAAGGTAAAATGCTGAGTATCTAATAAAAACACTGCCATATTTTCTTTTTGGTTTCAGTATTTTATTTACTCCCCGCTAATTTTTCAGGGAGGGTTTATTATTTGAAATCTTGTGGTAAACTCTTTTTTGGTCATTTGTCACTGTAGATATAGTTTCATTGCTTTTTTTTATTGCTGGCTTAGTCTCCTTTATGTAGTTTTATTCTTACTCCCTCATCTAAAAGACAGTCCTGTTGGTGGGGACTTTGAATATGCTGACTGTGTCCCTGCATAAGGATAAGACCGTCCCCTCAATGGGGTATCCTGAGTATGACACTAAACTGCATCTGATGATGAGGCTCTGATTCTGAACATCTGGGGACAAGGAGTACCAGTTCATTGCCATTACTCTCAGATCCACTGTGATCTGAAGCATCTGTTATAGTCCTATCTATGGGTCAAATAGATCTGTTTGAAAATTATTCATAGTTGATAGAACTGTGTGAAAAAAAATATGGAAAAAAATGAATGCCTATTTCTAATTTTTTGGCATAAAATAACCCTAGACAAATTGACATACCATTAGAATAAGTCTTCTAAATAAAAGAAAAAACAAAACAAAGCAAAAACAAACCTTGCTTTACATCCTATTATTTTATCATAGCCCAATATTACTCTAAACAGAAGTGGGGCTTTTCATGTTTAAAGACTTCATTGTCTGTTGCATACAATAAATTTTTAATATGACTATAAAAAAATCTAGAGCTTAAAAACCCTTAGTTCATAACTTAGTCTAAGTTTGCTTTATGGCATATCATCACTTGTTGGTTATTTAATGTTGAATATATATGATTTGTACATGAATAGTTAGTAGGTAGCAATTTTCACTCAAGCCAAAGCTCATTTGTTTGCACACAGTTAAATGGTTTCAATGGCCCAGTCAGGTTGGACTGTAGAATACACTGATTGCTCCTCTGCAGAGGATTAAGCCCCCCCCCCCAAGTGTCTTGGATATGACACTAAACCATCTGATGGCGAGGGTCCAATAATGCTGGAGCTTTGGGGAATGTGGAGTACCTCTTCATTGCCATTGCTTCCAGATCTACTCTGGCCTGAAGTGGTAGCACCTGATAGGGTCCTATCTATGAGTCAAATAGAACTAAATTGTGTACTTATGCTAAACTGTATTGCTTGAAATAGGACTGTTTTAGCATTTAAACTGTGTACTTAAGCTAAACTGAATTGTTTGAAATAGAATAGTTTTTGACATTTAACTCTCTGTAAACAAAAACTATACTTAAACTGAATTGTTTGAAATAGAACTGTTTGACTAAACTGAATAGTTTGAAATAGAAATGTTTTTGACAATTAAACTGTGTATTTATACTAAACTGAACTGCTTGAAACAGAATTTTATTTGTATAAAAATGGATTTAGTATTAAATAACCTACAAAAGTTTATGTCATAAAACCCAAACAATCAAACAAAACAAATGGTTTCAAGTATTGCTATCAGACACTAATAGTACTATCTGCCACAGTTAAATAGTTTCAAGTATAATAAATGATTAAGCAGTTTTATATGACTCTTAGATGGGACCCTAACAGAGTCAGAGTGAACCTGGGAGTAATAGCAATGAAGAATACTCCACATTCTCTAAAGTTTCTGAACTGGACCCTCACTATCTGATAGTTTAGTGTCATATACAGGATACTTGTTGGAGGAGGGGGTCTTACTCCTCTGCAGAGATGCAGTTGGCTTATTCTACTGCCCCACTTGACTGGGCTGGTATTTAGAGAAAGAGGAAGAAAAAGAGAATTCTTTATGGACATTATTTATATATATGGATACATTAATAAATTCATGATTGTGGTGGAGGGGGAAGCATTTATTTGTCCCAAGTATTTATTTTTTGACATAATCTTTTGTCTTGTCAATGCACTTAATTCAGTGGTAGATATTGATTATATGGATTAAACATACAGTGAAAATAAAAGATCACAGTTTAACTGTCAGATCTTTTTTATGCTTCTAATTCACGTATACATTATCTATTGAAATGTAATCATTGGATGTTTTTAAGACTTTTATCCTCATTTCTTTGTCCTTTTTATGTTTTGACTTGTCCTTTCTCTTTATTCAATCAGTCGGCTTGTCAGGTTTATGACATGTCAACCCTTGTTGGTTTATTTTGTGCTGAAGTTATTTTAATAATTAGGACCTCAAATTATATACAGTAAAAAAATATATCTTATCCCTCATTTTATTTGCAATATTTATGTTTTAAAAGTCAATGAGTCAAGTGTCCTGGATATGACATTAGATTACATTTAATGGTGAGACCTGAATATCATGCTTTCATTGCCATTACTCCCAGTTCCACCCTGACCTGGGATACCTGTTAGGGTCCCATCTATGGGTCAAATAGATCTGTTTGAAAAGGATGTTAGATGGGAATACATGAAACCATATAGATGTGCAAACAAATGATTATTTTCATTAAATAGGAATAATTACTTGAAACAAAATGGATTTCAGCATTAAGTGAACCATCAGAAGTTGACATGTCATAAAACTAATTAATGTATTAATGTAGTCCAGTTATTCTAAATCTTATCTTAATCATATCTGTAAATAGAACATTAACAAGTATTACTACTAGGGGTTCAAAGTGGACCTGGGAGTAATAGCTACAAAGAAGTGAGTTCACTCTCCTCAGAGTTCTAGAACTGAAGCCTCAACATTAGATACAGTTTAGTGTCATATCCAGGACACATATTTGATTGTTATGTGAACAATACAGTTCACTATGTATATGCATGTATTTGATATATTGTGCACATCCATTTCAAATACTTGTGCATATACTAAGAGACTTACATTATAGAAAACTAAGCAGTCATTTATAATGTATATTCACATTTGCATTAAACAATTATATACTTGTGCACATATGTATATAAGACTAATACATAAGCTTAAAGATATCTGATGAAAAATACATTCACAAACTATCTAACTGGATACCCTCCAACCTGTCAGAGATGAATGGGAAAATATTGGGCACCTTACTGAGATATCTATAGATATTCTGGTAGATAGAATTTTAGCCTTTTCACAAATGGTCAGGCTTTGATAGAAATACACACATAGAGTAGTTGTAGTGGTAATGATGATAGATAAAAGTAATTTACTTCTACCATGGGTAGGATATGACACAAGGTCAGTTTTCCAGCAGAATGCTGCTGGTTTGAATTCACATTTTTCTTATATGGGTTGCCATACTAAAGAATTCAGTCTGCCCTACTATTTACTCATAGCTGGTGAAGAGAGTAGATGGATTCATGCCTTTCTGAAGGGCATTGACATGGAGTGAAATACAAACAGTTTCATCTAGAATTTGAACTCAGCCCATCATGTCCATCATTTTCTTTGATAATAGCCATTATGTTATGCACCTCTACTGATGGGTAAAAGTATTTATGCAGAAATACTGAAATCCAATCAATGTATTATTGTGGCTGGTGCTTTTGCAATGACCATAACTAAGCAGTATACAGAATTTTTTCTACATCAACCAATTTTTGTTCAGATATATTCAGTTGGTATCTCTTGTTTTAAAAATTTTATTTTGTTTCATTCGGAATTATTTTTTTATTGTTGTCAAGGTAGTTCTTTAAGAAATACATTTATAGAATGATTATAATGACAGGAATACTTGAAACTATAGATTAACTATGTTAATGATATGTTTATTACTACTATTATTATAGTAGTAGCAGTAGTAGATATATCATTAACATACTACTACCACTACTATTGTTGTTGTAGTAGTAGTAGTAGATATATCATTACAAAATAGTAAGGCCAACTGAGTTCTGTAGTCTTGGCAAGGCAACCAGTCTAGGAAATTGAAAATTCTGAATTCAAACCAGCTGTACTCCACTTAAAAATTGACCCTGTGTCCTATCCTGCTCATGGTGGAGGAGTTGGGTAAACATATATGACAATGATGATCATGATAGCAAAAGCACAATCCAGAAACTGTTATGGTGAAGAGTAAATGTAAGATTCTTTGGGAGTTTCTAATCAAAATAGGTCACCCTGATGTAACCGGAAGGCTCCCTTTTCAATAGCTACTACACTGAGGTGTAGGGGAGGGCACTACTCCATTCCCTGGATTACTCTGCTTTACCCTTGATCCGTACCTTATAATGCTGAGTGTTAAGCAAGACTGCACCAAAATACCATTTTTGAGTCTTTGGTATTACTCTACCTGGTATTGAACCCCGGTCTCCCAGACCATTGGCGAACACTCTACTCATTAGGCCAATAGCCCGGTGTAGATACTGATGTGAAATACCATAATTATCACCCGACACCTTAACCTGTAGCTTGAGTCAAAACATCTCATGGCCAGTCAATTTTGTTAAGGGGAAGTATTTAATCTGTTCATGGTAAGTAAGATCAATATTCTCAACTGATCAATGACCACAGTGAACAGAGTTATCATATCTTTTCTTCACATGGACTACTTCATGCCTAGTTTCTTCTGCTGCTTATTCATTGCAACCCACACAATTGTTCAAGGAAAAATAAAGAAGACAAAACAGTAGATTGCTGGCTTCATCTTCCCATGATACTTTTTTGCTAGAAGGGGTCAGAAAAAAATAGAAGAAACGTTTATATGCTACATTTATTTGATACTCAATTGTACATATTAGTTGATTCATATGAAAATGAAAGCATTTTAATACATAATAAATTTTTTTTAAAATTTTCATTAATGTTTGATGAGAAAACACAAGTCAAAAGATAAAAATATAATAGGCAATGAACAGGTTAACTTCATTGAATTTGGTCAGTAAGCTTTTTTATATCATCTATAAATCTATTTTATTTAGGTAACACCCATAATGCACAAATGATAATAATAATAATGCGCAAATGATAATAATAATAATGCACAAATGATGATAATAATAATAATGCACAAATGATAATAATAATAATAATACCATTTACATGAAAATTTTATGATAAGATAACATATCTTTGTCATTCAAGTGAGTTGTGTTAGCTGTTTAAGCATATTTTTTTGTATTTGAATGCTTAGATATAGCTGTCTTGTTGGTTTGCAAAGTTTCTTGGACTTTCATTTAATAGAACATACTAAGAGATCACAAGGGAATGTGACAAATGTTGACTTTGCCATTATTTATTTTATGGCTTTGTAGTGTAGATAAACTTGATAAATCTAGTCTTTAGTACTTGGGATGTGCATTTGTATATTAAATATACTTCTATCAGTTTGTGCGGGTCATGTGAGTTTGTATTTTATATGTATGGGTGCTGTTTATGCATTATTGTATATTTGTATCTATGATTATGTATATTCATACATACATATATATGTTTGTATCAATTCTGTGACAAAGTATGTAGATCTGCAGAAAGTTTGAGAAGTCATATGAGAATGTATGAAGGAAATGTCAATGAAAGACAGCTAATTTATTTGTTACACATGTGATAGAGCTTGCATGGATATACTTGGCCTGAGGAATCACATGTGCTCCCAAGAGTACTCTTAGTGAATTGAGGAGATGGCCTTCTTCTGCAAAGAAGTGTCAGTCATTAATATATATATATATATATATATATATATATATATATATATATATATATAGTCTCTTCTCTTAAATGGCATTAACCTAATATAGGTTAAGCT
>OY757913.1:86427040-86442040 GCA_963585895.1 Sepioteuthis lessoniana | reverse complement strand
TGTAGCTATGGGTAGATAGTTTTATCCCTTTTATGGAACATTTGTAAGTTCTAAAATATAAGTATTAGATTTTGTGTAAATGCTTTCTAGGAGTCCTGGCGGCAACACCCCACAAGGCACCAACTATACGGCCACCTGCCTCCCATCACGAAAACTATCCAAGTTAGACGAACCAGACATACAGGTCACTGCTGGAGAAGCAGGGACGAACTCATAAGTGATGTATTCCTATGGACCCCCACATATGGCCGGGCAAAAGCAGGACGACCAACTCGAACATACATCCAGCAGCTATGTGAGGATACGGGATGTAGCCCTTGAAGACCTGCCAGAGGCGATGAACGATAGGGAGAAGTGGCGAGAGAGGGTTAGGGATATCCGTGCCTGTGGCACGAATGATGATGATGATGATGAAATAAATGACTGATATTTAATTAAATTGTTAGTGATACATATCAATACTTGGAACACTTTGTGTTCAAAATGAATGAGTAATGTTGAATAGAATAATTAGTGTTAAATAGCAATACTTGAAGCTCTTTAATTGTACCTAAATTGAATTTTTAGTATTATATAGCAATACTCAGAACCATTTGACTGCAAATGAATGAAAAATGTTTAATAGAATAATTAGTGTTAACTAGCAGTACTTATAACTACTTCACTGTGCAAACAAATGATTAATATTGAATAGAATTAATTATTAGTGTTAGATAGCAATGATTGAAACTGTTTTACTGCATAGAAACAATAGCAATACTAGTGTGCAAACAAATAGTTCTAACTCATTTTAAAATGAAATTATTAGCAAACTGATTTCTTACATGTCATGTATATCTATTTAAATGATAGCAATACTTGAAGCCATTTAATTGTGTGCAAAGGAAATGGCTCGTTATCTATTTACTAAATATGTTTATAAATCATATATTTAATATATATGTAAAAACAGGATTTGGCATTAAATAGCTAACAATAGTTGATATGTCATAAAACCAGGCCAAATCAAATCCGGTTTATGCATATTTATTTTATATGATTTGTAAATGAATAGTTTGTTGGTGACATTATTTTTAAATGAGGCAGAACTCATTTGTTTGCACCTAGTTAAATGGTTTCAAGCATTGCTATCTAATACTAATAGTTCCATTTGCACACAATCAAATGGTTACAAGTATAGGAAATGATCAAATAGATTGGACCCTTGCAGGTACTACCACTCTGGGTCAACTTGACATTGGAGTAATGGTAATGAAGGGTTACTCCACATTCCTCTGAGCTCCAGAATTGGTGCCTCACTATTAGGTGCAGTTTTCTATCATCCAGGACACTCATAAAGAGGGTTACCCCTCTACAGTGATACAGTTGGCATATGCTACTGCTCCAGCTAATGCTATTCTCAAGGGCTTTATTTGTCTCTGCCTCTCACCAGACAGGACTTGACACAAAGTCAATGACCTGAAGGTCACTTATAGTGGGGATTAGGGGAGGGGAAGATCTGGCATGGGCTGAGGCTCGAGCCCTGCTTGTCTATGCTGGTCATCGGCCTACTTAGTGCAATGTGAGCATGATGAGCCTAGCTGGACATGGACCCAAACATGGGTCCAGGCACAGATGCCTGATTATTGTTTAAACTGGGCAGCAAGATTCAGTGCTATACAAAGGTGACAAAGGCATCAATGATGCAGCTCTCCCACCTGAAGGTGACCCTGCTGAAGCTGGGGGGATTTTTGGCCTCAAATCTGCCTTTGCTGGACAATGCATGCTAGGGTCAAAGCCAACAGCAAATTAATGCCGTTGGCCTCGTCCCAGCCCATTCTCAAGAGCATTAGCATGAAGTGAAATGCCCAGTGATAACTGTCATGCTATGTGTGCCTCTTGGAATAAGTTTATCATGAGGGGACTATTTTGCAGAAAATCAAGGTTTCCTTCATTGTTTTGGTAAATACAGTTTCAATTTCAATACTTTTTGAACACACTTTCTTGTGAATTTTTTTTTAACTTCTCACACTGTACCAAAGTTGTCCCTTAGAAAAAGACAAAAAGTGTTACATCATTAATGTATCTTATTAATGGATTTCATCAAAGTTTCTTTGAACTGAGAGATGGTGAAAGTCTGAACAAAAGTTTAAAGAAGCAGAATTCTTCTTCTCATTGGGAAGACAATAAACAAAGAAAAAAAATGTGTTATTTTATTAACACAATATATCATATTTAGGTGCTTCTTCTTTTAGAGAATGGCACCATGTGTCTGAGAATAAAAAAAAGGTCTTCTAAATGAAAGAGAGGGAGAAAGGATATGAAAGAAAGAAAACATATTTCTAGTTCTTTGTGCATCATATAAAACTGATTTTTACTATCACATATTGCATAGATATCTGGTAAAATCCTTCACCTTTTCTTCACTTCATTAATGTTTATTGTTGATGGTTAATGATAGATTTCATCAAAGGACATAAAAATCCCTGAAAGTTTTATTTGTTTGAACTGAAATAATGTGTATGTCTAAACAAATGTTTATTAAAGTCAGATTCTGTTTCTGATCAGAAGATAAGACAGAAAAAAAACATCCCCACCCAAAAAAAAGAGATCCATGACTTTACATAGGTGAATCAAAAGTTTTGCAATATTTTGGTAATATGTGGCACAGTTCAGCAGTTCTGGATGCTTTTGGCAAGGTCATGAAGGTAATGAACCACACTAGACTGTGGAATGCTCTGCTTATCTGATACTCTTTGAGTGCTACTCACGAGATTTGCCTCTATGGCTTGGAGTACAGCCTTGTAATCCACAGTTTTAGACCTACCTGACCTTCCCTGATCATCAAGGTTCTTGGAATCCACAGTTTTAGACCTACCTGACCTTCACTGATCATCAAGGTTCTTGCAATCTGAATGAAATTTCTTGAATGTACAAAAGATATTGTAAAACTTTCAACTCATTTTGGTATTAATATAATCAAACTCAACCTGGGAGACCATTGGTATCTGAAAAACAATTATTGTATTCTTGTACTAGTTACCTATACAGGTTCAAGACCAACAAGATGAGCAAGCAGGATTTAAAATTCTATGCCAGAACATTTTGTAGAAATAGATTGAAAAGAGTCAATACAAAGTGCAGTTATTTCTAAGACTAAGTGACCAAAACAAAACCATATATTGTGAATTTTATACAGAAATGCTTGAATATTGAGAAGATGAAGATGGGTTTACAGAGGATATAATTTTCATAAATGAGTTGACTGTATTGTAAGTAAAAATATATTAAATATTTTTTATTTTTTTTTAAAAGTGGCACCATGTGTCTTTGAAAATAAAAGCAATTTTCACTAAATTAGAAAGTGGAGAAAGAGGTGGAAATGAAAAAAGACAAAGGCATACATGGTTTTGAGCTAAATTTCAAGAAACAATGAGTGAAAGATGGTAATGTATAAGAATTGTGACATATAATTTTTTTATAGTGATAGAGCAAAAAAAAAAACAAACAAAAAAATATTGACAATAAAAGGATAAGGAACAGAATGAGAAGATACAGGAAAAAGGTTTGAGAAGAGCAGAGGCATACAGTGGTTATTTTAGTTATCAAACTTGTAGGATTTCTACTGGCCCACCTAGTATGCATATTTCTGCTGTCATACTCCAGAATTTGATAAATGTTGACTTTTACTAGGTGTGTTTAAAAATGTTGAAACTGAAGCTGTATTTATCAAGATAGAAATAAGCAACGAATGAAACATTAATTTTCTTCAAAATAGTCCCCTTGGCATTCAATACTCTTATTCTGATGAATTTTCCAAGTACCTCTGAAACTTTTCTTTGAATATGGTATGAAGCTGCATTATTGTATTTCTTTGAGTATCAAATATTACCCATGAGATGAATTTTCAATTTAGGAAACAAGAAAAAGTTGTAAGGTACTAGATGTGATGATTATGGGGATTGTTGCACTTGTATAAACCTGTGTTTTGTCAAAAATTGCTGATTGAAAATTATTGTGACTATCTTCATTATTTACTTTCACATTGGTACTGATTTATTTAGACATGATCACATAATTATATAAGTTGCTCAGCTGTGCTTCATTTTAATTCTAAAATCAAAAACACTGAAGCTTTAGTTTCAATCATTTTTGATAATTCCTTGCATACATGGTAAATACATGTGTAAATCAAAAGCTTTGTAATATTTTGGTAACATGACGCACAATTCAACTTCTTTGGATGCTTTTGCCAAGGTCATGAAGGTGACCAATCACACTCAGCTGTGAGATGCCAAGCTTGCTTGATATTTTCCAAATGCTACACACTGAGTTTGTCTATATGGCCTTGGAATCTACAACTTTAGGCCCACCTGACCTAGTCTGATTGTTGAGATTCTTGTAACCTGAGTGAAATTTTTCGAACCCTTTAGTGTGATCAACTGGGCTGTCACCTTTTGCACAATGTTTTTTATTGCTTCTATGGTGTTATGGTCCAGTTTGAAAAAGCATTACTTGCTGTTATGGCCCTGGTTGATAAAGCATTACTCCCTGAATTAGATTATGCTGTGCATTCATCTGTGTGGCTTTCAAATTACACATGAAATGAAGCAATGCACAATGTGTCAGTGCTCCAACTACCATGCAGCTTAGTTGACTGGGGCTTTAGAATATATCAATTGGATCTCTATAAAGACCTCCTCCAATGAGTGTCCTGGACATGATAATAAACCCTCTCATGGTTAGGCTCCAATCTTGGAGTCTTGGGAGTACTCTTCATTGCCATTACTCTTAAATCCACTCTGACCCTGAGTGGTAGTACCTATTAGGTTCTGATCTATGTCAAATATGGGTCAAATAGAACTGTTTAACCATTTAAACTGTGTGCAAACAAATGACTGATATTGAATTGTTAGTGCTACCTATCAGCACTTGAAACCATTTGATTGTGTGCAAACAATTGATTAATATCAAATAGAATTATTAGTATCAGATATCAATACTTGAAACCACTTAACTGCATCCAAACAAATGAGTTCTGGCTTGTTTGAAATGTTACCGACAAAATATTTGTTTACATATATATATATATATATATATATATATATATATGGTGCATTCAATAAGTTTCCAGACTTTTTTTTACAGGCATTTAAAATTGTTGTAGACTCTTGAAAATTCAGTATGTTATTGCTATGTATCTTATGAGATGACTGACCAATTTTAATGATTTATGGTTTAAATGAATAGATACAGCAGCAATTGGAATACACCCTGCTAAAGCCTGATTGTCACAGCTGGTGAATTTCAAAAATGCAATCTGGATGTGAGGACACTTTAGAAGAACGATATGCAATAAAATTCTGTTTTAAACTTGGAAAAAATGCCACAGAAACATATGGAATGCTTCAGACTGCTTTTGGAACATCTTGCATGAATTGAGCATCAGTTTTTGAGTGGCATAAGAGATTCATGGAAGCCAGGGAGTCTGTGAGGGATGATGAGAGGTGTGGGAGGAGTAAGGAAGTCAATACACCAGAGTTGATTGGCCAAAGGGTTAAGGTTACTATGTTGAGGTTTTAAAGGAGTTCAGGAAGAGATTCCATTGGAAGAGGCCAGTACTCTTGAAATTGGGTCAGTGGCATTTCCACCAGGACAATGCACCAGTTCACAACTCCCTCCTTGTCACAGACTATTTGCCCAAGATGGGCATCAAGACAGTTCCTCACTATCTCTATAGTCCAGATGTTGCTCCCTGTGACTTTTAGTTATTCCCTAAGCTCAGAGGCTGTCATTATGAGACAATTGAGGAGATGAAAGAGGCTGTGAGGAAGGTCATTGACATGCTCACACAAGAGGACTTCCATGGGGCCTTCCAGAAGTTGTTGGAATGGTACAACAAGTGCATTGCAGCCAGAGGAGATTACTTCGAAGGGGACTAGAGTTTTATGTGTGTACTATCAATAAAAGTGCCCATACGAAAAAAGTCTGGAAACTTATTTAATGATCCTCGTATAAATATATATATATATATATATATATATAGAGAGAGAGAGAGGATTTGGCATTTAATATCCTACTAAGACTGATATGTCATAAAATGCAATCTACCAATACTATTAACCAGAGTGAATACTTAATGGCTTGAACTGCTTCAGTCACCTGATGTGCATGTCACAATCTAGAATGTACCAAAATATTGCAAAACTTTTGACTCGCTCTAGTATGATATTAGTGTTCTGTATCTTGTACACATAAATTTGATTGTATTTTTTTTTATAGTAAAACACATCAGACAAGTAATTATATATTCTTGAGAAGTTTTAGATAGTTTTAAAAAGATTTTTTTGCTTCATCATTAGCTTGAATATACACACACTAAGATGTAAGTAAAATGTTTGTCTTTTGATTCCTTTTTTGAAAAAAAAAAATTTTTTTTGTCTGTGATGCCCTTCTCTTTCCAAATGTTACTTGTACACATTTATATATAAGAAAGTGTAAAGTGAAATCATCTTTCCAATCTGTGCCCCCAACCAAACCCAATCTTGAAATACATACACTTTGTGTCTGTCCAAGCATGAAAGGCATAGCATTTATACATACGAAATTTTCCTTTCTTTTTCGTCTTTGCCAAGAACAAAACTATTTCTGAAATTGTTTAATATGCTTTACTTGTTAATGTTGACGATTATAAGAAAATCTAAACAAAAGAAAAATTTCCTTTTGATGTTTTTCCAGCAAACGTTTCCTTCTTTTTGTTTTGACATTACATATACATGCATATAATATGATATATATATATATATAAATATATATATATATACACCCACACACACACACATAGTGTGCAAAATGTGTAATCTTTGATCTTTTCTGATCACAAAGGTGGATTAAGTTTCTTGCTTCTTGCAGCAAAAGATCTTAGGAAAAAAAAAGACTCATAAAACTTGAGAGCTGTAAATCAAATGACTAAACAAATACGAGTAGAAGAATTTAAAAAATGGCTGGGAACAGAGAGAAAAAATTTTTTAAACAAATCAAAATCAGAATCTGCACAAGTGTGTGTGTTTGTGTTTGTGTGTGTGTGTGTGCACTGATACTGCACATGCACACTACTACATCATGGGTGGTGCATCCTGAAAAGCCTCCGATCTACTCAATTTTATTAAATGTATCTTGCCCAGTCAGCTGGGGCTGTAGAATACACCCAATGCATCTCTGCAGAGGGGTAAACTCTCCCCCCACTCCCCAATGAGTGTCCTGAATATGACACTAAATAATCTGATGGTGAGGGTCCAGTAATGCTGGAGCTTTGGTAAATGCAGAGCACCCCTTCATTGCCATTGCTGCCAGGTCCACTCTTGCTCGGAGTTGTAGCACCTGATAGGGTCCTATCTATGGGTCAAATAGAACTTACTGTGGTTTTGAGAGTTTACTGTGTTTTGCATTTAAACTGTGTATTTATGCTAAACTGAATTGCTCAAAATGAAACTGTACTTACACTAAACTGAATCATTTGAACTAGAACTGTTTTGACATTTAACTCTGTATAGACTATACTAAACAGAATTGTTTTAATTAGAACTGTTTGACTAAACTGAATAACTGTGTACTCATGCTAAACTGAATTGTTTGAAAAAGAACTGATTATTTGTATATAAATGGATTTAGCATTAAATAACCTACAAAGGTTGATATGCCATAAAACCCAAACAACCAACCATTAAATGTATTGGAATGAGGTAAAAGTAATTTGACAGTGAGTAGCAATATAATACTATTTACTACTGTTTTATTTCTGTCTAACTTTATGTGTATGTCTTTCCTAATACCTGTGTGTGAATTAACAGTTTAAAAACATTTTTCTTGAATCAAGGCATTGCTCAAATACTGACCAACAGAGCCGGATAAAACCTAAAAGAAAGCATTATTTCATCTTATGTTTTTAATTCACAGTTTTTCGCTCTAGACGAGTTGCCCTACCAAGGATAATTTCCCAGTTTTCTCTTCTATCTTAACCATAGTTGAGAGGTGAAGAGATGGATTCATGCCTTTCCCAATGGTATTAAGTGAAAAGCAAACAGCCTCATCCAAGATTTGAACTTGGCTTCTTGTGACCATTTCCTACATATATATATATACACACACACACACACACACACACACACACACACACACACACACACACACACACACATTCCCTGGAGGAACTTGTGAATCCATGGTTTTCTATTCTAATACAAGTCTATTATGATATTGATGATTTTATTTAGGAAAGAGTAAAGGATTCTAATTTGCATTTCATAATTTATATTGAGAATTTAGGTGATTAAAAAAAATGACATTCAGTGTAAGCAAAGATGATACAAAATTATCATTTAGTTGCAAATTAGATTGGAAATTGCTTTATTCTCTAGGAGCATATATATATATATATATATATATATATATATATATATATATATATAACACAATAATTTTAGTAATATTCATTGTTCCCTATGCATTGTATAAAACTGAATTTTACAGTCAAATGTTGTGTAGATCGTTTGTAAAATTCCTCATCTTAAATGCTTGACTTTCTTTTAATGTCTTCTCAAAATTATTCTGTCAGATCCATTTTATCATATTTTATATAAGATTATGATAAGGACTTATTTGATACTAAGAAGCTTTATTCAAAAATTTAAAGAATGGTGATATAGGTATTTGAGCATTCCTATCCCATTGTTTGTTTTCAGTATATGGGGGGTGGGTGATACAAGTTGATTTGATATATAAGTCAACCTTAAAATTTTAATTTAGTGCATGGCTACAATAGACGGCTGTTCATTGAAGATCAAATTCACTAAAATTGTAGTGGTCTATGAGATTGAGTGTAAAATGATATTTACAAGCTTGTCTTTTAAATCATTTCATTGGTGGAGAATTTAAATCTTTATTTAATCCCTACTCTTTTATTGTATTGTACAACCAAGTTAGCTTTATAGACCAATGATCATATGGCAAGATTGGTCCTTACTGGATACTTCATTGTTGTGGCTCTGTCCTAGACTAAACAAAACCAGCCCAGTCGCCTGGGGCTTTAGAATACACAGATTGCATCTCTGCAGAGAGGTAAGACTCCACTCCTCTCCAACGATGTTTAATTGAATTGTTAGTAATACATAACAATACTTGAAACCATGTAACTGTGTGCAAATGAATGATTAATATTGAATAGAATTATAAGTGTTTAATAGCAATAGTTGAAACCATTTAACTGTGTAGAAACAAGAGTAGTTCATTTAAAAATGAAATAACCTACAAACTATGTGCAAACAAACAATTGATGTTAAATTGTGACTGTTATACAGTAATACTTGAAATCATTTAACTGTGTGCAATAAAGAATTCAGGCTCATTTAAAAATGTTACCAACAAAATGTTTACAAATCATATATCTTTATATATGTATAAAGAGGATTTGGCATTAAATAACCTACAATGGTTGATATGCCATAAGACCTAAATAAACTTAAGCTAAACAAAACTTAATAAGTACTAGCTGAAGTATCTGAAGTAAAGACTTGGATAGCAGTTGGTCATTTTACAATATTTGTCAAAAATTTATACCCAACAGTCTTAAATGGTAATTGTTACTTTGAAAGAGAAGAGATCTTTATAATGAAGAGATTTATTGATTATATTTTTTATGATGTTTTATGAAGTTAGTATTGTTTTGTTAGTCCTATTTTAAGATTTCAGTGAGTGACGCTTAAAAGATTTATCCATTTAAACATTTGCTTTTCATCCAGATTGTTAAACTTAACTAAGCAATAATGTAATTATTTTACATCCTAAGCTTGAAGAGTTAAGTACAACTTAGTTTTATACAAGGAATTAATTGATGAGTTTTTCTCTTTGGAAGTTTTGGGGAGTCCTTGTGGTGTAGTGGTTAATGTACTGGGCTGTAACATCATAGTAAGCGAGGTCAATCTCCAGTTGTGCTATTATGTTCAGTTTCAGACTAATACACTTGTGAAAAGTATGAACTTTCTTATCCTTTCAGCTATGGGTTAAATAGTATTGGTACTGTCATTTTACAAGGATTGCTTTGGTGTTAAATAACCCATGAAGGTTGATATGCAATTAAACAAAGAAACCAAAAGTATTTGGAAGTTGATACTGCATCTTTTTTCCTTGGATCCTATAATTATGTATACCAAATTTTTTAGCTCTATATCAAACTATCTAGCCCCTTAGAAAGGACTGACAGACAATTCCTCCTAATTATTGGTTTAGATTTTCACAGATATTATTGCAATAAATTAGATCATTTGATTAGTAGAGAGACTTCCTTAAGGTGACTAGGCTTGAGATGAATTGTTTGTTTATTTTGAACAGAGGTTGTAATGACTGTTGTAGGCAGAACTAATCAGTTGATAAATGAGTT
This sequence comes from Sepioteuthis lessoniana, assembly GCA_963585895.1. Taxonomy (NCBI): domain Eukaryota; kingdom Metazoa; phylum Mollusca; class Cephalopoda; order Myopsida; family Loliginidae; genus Sepioteuthis; species Sepioteuthis lessoniana. Next base: position 86,431,626 of record OY757913.1, on the reverse strand, counting down.
TTTTTTGTATTTGGAAGTTGATACAGCATCTGTTTTTTAGCCTGACCCAGAATCACCCTTTGTCTTCTGTTTCATTTTAGTGATATTGGAATGACACAAGATTTCACCTTTGCTCCATTTCTGTCAGTAGATTGTAAATTCTCAGCAACATGATTGGTACCAAAACTGGGACACTGAGTGAGAATTTCTTGGCTGTCCCTAAACACTTTATATGTGTTGTACTTTGATTTTTGTTAACTGGGACAAAGCTTCAGTAGACAGGTAAAAAGGAACAAAGTGTCAATATTTCGTAACTTGGGTCGTTTTTGTATGTTTACTGAAACAATAGTAATGATTTGAGATGTTTTGTTGCCATCTTAAATCTAATTTTATAATCAAAATTGTGTGTGTGTGTATATATACATTTATATATGTTTATAATTAAAATTCTCATTGTGTGTGACTCTGTGAGTGTATGTGTGTGTTTGTATATATATATATATATATATATATATATATATATATATAAATCAAAATTATCATTGTTTGTGTATGTCAGTGTGTGTGTGTGTATATATATATATATATATATATATATATATATATATAAAGTAATATCCAGTCAGCGTCTGAAGACAATGGGTGTGGATTATTTGTGTATAGAATATATGAGGAATTTTATATAAATCTATGGGAGTTTTTTCTTTCTTCTTTCCCTCCCCCATACACATATATACACTGTAATCCATATTTGCTGTTTTTCAACCTCAAATTAAATGTGTCGAGTCATCTGATGAGACCAAGTGTATAGTGATATTCTTCACCAAAATAAATTTATAATGACAATTTAACCAGGTTTGAGTTTTCTTCTAATTGCATTATATATATATATATATATATATATATATATATATATATATATATGTGTGTGTGTGTGTGTGTGTGTGTGTGTGTGTGTGTGTGATAGAATGACCCAGAAGCAAACAAGGAAATGAATACAGTGGAATTTTGGTGACAATTCCTTGACAAGAAAAAAAAAAGCCAATATAAAGCTTAACATGAAATCCTTGCCTGTCACCTTTAATAAAATGTACTTCAAAGAAAATCTGCTGCTTAAATACACATTATATATATATATATACTTAGCCCTTCCACCATGGGCAAAATGTGACACAAGGTCAATTTTTAAGCAGAGTACTGCTGATATGAATTCAGAAATTTCCTCCTCCCAAACTTTTTGTCTTAACAAGTTTAAAGAGCCCTGTCTGCTCTATTATTTACTTTTAACAAGGAAGGAGTTGAAAACAGATGGATTCATATCTTTCCAAAGGGCGTTAGTGTGATGTGAAATGCCAACAGCCTAGTGAAAGATTTGAACTTGGGTTGCTAATTCCATTTCCTATAAGAATGGCTATTAAACTTATTGCGCCACACACACACACACACACACACACACACACACACACACACATATATATATATACACATCCATGTGTGTGTATTTACCCAACCTCTCTGCCATTGGCAGGATGTGACACAATGTCAATTTTTAAGTAGAGTACTGCTGGATTGAATTGAGTATCTCCCTTCACCTAAACTGGTTGTTTAACTGAGGCTAAAGGACCCAATATACACTACTATTTACTCTTAGCTGAGGGAAAGAATAGATGGATTCATACCTTTCCAAGGGCATTGATGTGAAGTGAAATGCAAATAAAATAAAACAGCCGTGCCTGTATTTGAAATTGGGTTGCCAATTCCATTTTCTACAATGATAACCATTACTTTAAGCACATCTATTTATTTATTTATGTATGTAAACATTACACATCAAAATATATTGTGATGAATTAGTTGATTATTTCATCAAGGTTTTGTGAGCCATGTATTCTTTACCTTATACCACAATGTTACAAAGATCATTAAGTTTTATCTATGCAAGACTCTGTCATATAATTCTGGTTTGACAAAGGATTACTGTATTTTCCATCATATGATGTCAATATAATATCCTCCCATGATTTTACCAGCTCAGTCGGCTGGGGCTGTAGAATACGCCAACTGCATCTCTGCAAAGGGGTAAGATATCCCCCTTAATGAGTCTTCTGGATATGACACTAAATAATCTGATGGTGTGGCTCCTAGAGGTTTGGGGAATGTGGAGTACCCCTTTATTACTATCACTTCCAGGTCCACTCTGACCCGGCGTGGTAGCACCTGATAGGGTCCTATCTATGGGTCAAATAGAACTGTTTGACATTTAGAATATGTGCAAATAATGACTCATGCTGAATTGAATTGTTCATTTAACTGGGTGTAAACAAATGATTGATGTTTAATTGAATTATTGGTGATACATAACAATACTTGGAACCATTTAACTGTGTGCAAATGAATGAGTAATATTGAATAGAATGATTAGTATTAAATAGCAATACTTGTAACCACTTAATTGTGTGCAAACAAATAAATAAAATTAATCGTGTTAGATAGAAATACTTGAATCCATTTAACTGTGTGCAAAGAATGAGCTCAGGCTGCTTTTAAAATGTTATCAACAAAATGTGTTTACAAATCATATATCTTTAATATATCTGCATAAAGTGGATTTGGCATTGAATAACCTACTATGGTTGATATGCCATAAACCCAACCCAACTAATTAACCATGATTACACAAGATATTTAAAAAAATTATTTAGTTTTCTTTTAATGTATATGCTTCACCTTCAAAGTTTTCTTGGGTTCAAGTAACTTATGTTGCTGAGCATTTTGACAAGGAAGAAATATTCAAGTGAATCAAAAATGTATGTGTACTAGACTTCTTGTTGCCCAGTCAGCTGGGGCTGTAGAATACACTGACTGCACCTCTGCAGAGGGGTAAGACCCCTCCTAATGAGTGTCCTGGATATGACACTAAACAATCTGATGGTGAGGTTCCAGCAGTGCTGGAGCTTTGGGGAATGCGGAGTACCCCTTCATTGCCATCACTCCCAGGTCCACTCTGGCCTGGAGTGGTAGCACCTGATAGGGCCCTATCTATGGGTTAAATAGAACTAACAGCATACTTATGCTAAAATAAATTGAGTAAACTGAATAGCTTGAAGTAGAAACGTTTTTGACAAACTGTACTTACACTTAAACTGCGTGCTTATGCTTAACTGAATTATTTCAAATTGAACTGTTTTTCGACATTAAAACTGTATTTACACTTAACTGAATTATTACATATAACTGCTTGAATAGTTTGAAATGGAAATGTTTTTGACAATTAAATTGTGTACTTATGCTAAACTTAACTGTTTTCAATAGAACTAATTATTTACATAAAAATGGATTTGGCGTTAAATAACCTACAAAGGTTGATATGCCATAAAACCCAACAAACCAAACCTAGACTTCTTGATCCTTAGCCTAATTGAAAACCATTCACAGGTTGATTTTTCTGCAGTGAAATTTATTTTATAGAAATCAGAGTATCATATTGCAGGAAATATAGCCACCAAACTCATGTTTTTAATTTTATTTTCCAATATATAAGCATGGTTTTCAGTAAGGAAATTGGAATTAGCTATCTGACTTGACTTTGCACTAGGCATGAATCCACTTCTCCCTTTCAGCTACAGGTAAAATAACAGGGCTGATCAGAGTCTCTAACTAGTCGTGGAGAAGATGATATATGTCTGAGGCACACTAAGATATTGGGGAAATGACTCCACTTTCTTTCCGAAGAAGAGTTATGATAATTTGATTTATTTTGTAGAGCTGTGATCACCCAAATCCTGAAAGGATATGATATGCTTTCCATTCAGTATAAAAATGGGGCTGTTTAAGCTTTTAAGCCATAGTTTTAGGCAACCAGTCCTGGAGAAGGATAACTCTGAACTCAAATCATGATAAAGATAATAAGAAACCACTTTGCCAATGATACAGTTTAGTTTGATGAGCCATGATCACCTAACTCATTCTGTATCGGCTGAAAGTTGAGAGTGATTTTTTTGATAAGATGGCATTTTCAAGCATAACATAAGTAGTTAAGTAAGAGACTGTTGGGTTCTGCCTATTCATCTTTAGAAATTACCGCTTTACTTTTGATCTTCAGTAAATGTTTTTGAACCTTAAGGATCATGGTTAGGTTTATGATTGATGAAAATTAGCATTTGTTTTGCAATTCTTGCCAAATTCTATTGGAGATTAAAAGAAGGTACTTGAAAATCAATTATTATTTCTTTTCATAAACCAACTACATCCATGAACTCATCACATTTTTGTTTGTTTTGTACAACCCCATTTTCATGATCACTGATTGTCTAATTAATTCCTTTGCCCTTTTCATAGAGCTTCTCTCTAAAATAAGATCCTAAAAGGTCCCTTGCTGTTTTTGTCCTCAACTCTTACAGCACCCAGTGTGACTTAATATGACAAAAAAAAAAGAGGTAAATATCCCAATAATAATGTTTAATTTTGTCCACTCAACTAATAATTGTGGGTAGCTGACCAGATGGGATGTAGGGTGTCCCTTGTGCACTCTAGTTGCCACAGTTGGAGCAGCTGTCAAATGTTTTTCTATGCTCAAAGTACTTTAAAATCAAATAATTACTTACGTT